>PVJA010006113.1:0-60000 GCA_004027025.1 Myocastor coypus
TTTTTTTTTTTTTTTTTTTTTTTTTTTTTTTTTTTTTTTTTTTTTTTTTTTTTTTTTTTTTTTTTTTTTTTTTTTTTTTTTTTTTTTTTTTTTTTTTTAATTTTATTTTTTTAATTTTATTTATTTTTTTCTTGTTTCAGAACCTTTGCTTGTTTATTCACTCATCTCCATGGCTGGCTCAGCCCACCCCAAGGACAGGGCTGGTGCAGCATGTGGTGCCGGGGATCGAACTGCGGTCCCTGAAGCTGCCCAAGCTTTCCCAAGCAAGCGCTTTAGACCACTGAGCCATCCCGCCGGGCCCCAACCTTTTTTTTTTTGAGACATTGTCTCACTAAGTTGCTGCATTGCTCAAGTTTGAACTTGTGATTCAGCCTCCCACAGTGCTGGAGCACAAACATGTACCATCACACTCAGCTGAAAACTTGTCTTTTCAACTGAACAAACAACGAAATCCACTTTTCCCAGTGTGTAGTATATATCGATGTTTTGTTTTTCAATGCATTTGGTTGTTGCAGGGTCTCACCACGCAGCTCAGACTCATGGTGATCCTCCTGCTTTCAGCCTCCCCAGCACTGGGATTACAGGCATGCCCCACTACCCCTGGACTGTGTTCATCAGCCCACCCTGGGGGTGGGGCTGGCTGGCATGGCATGGGGTGCCAGGGATGGAACCATGACCCCTGCACTTGCCTATGTTTGCAATACTTGCCTAAGCAGACACTTTAGACCAATGAGCTATCTCACCAGCCTATGTTTGTTTTGCAAAGTCAGCTTTTCTTTTGAGAATTTTGTCAGCAGGCTTGACTATTGACAAGTAATTGAAATTGACAAGGGAGCTGGGGAGATGGCTCCGAGGCACAAGTGCCTGCTGGGCAAGTGCAAGGTCGTGAGTTTGAACCCCAGTCCCACAAAAAAAAATAAATAAATAAATAAAATAAAATTAAATAAAATAAATAAATAAATAAATAAATAAAATAAAATTGACAATAATCAATTTCTTTGCATTTCTGATTTCTCTAAATTTTCTAAAGAAACTTGGGTTTTAATAGTCACCTACTAGAATTTCTAGCCAAGATCTTGTGAGGCAGAGGTTGGAATAACTAAGGCGATTACTTGAATTGTTAACCTTTTCAATGTAGATTTTTTTTTTTTTTTGGTGGGACATTTTTTACAAGGTTAAAACTCACAACCTTACACTTGCCAGGCAGGAACTTGTGCCACGGTGCTATCTCCTCAGCCCCACAATGCAAATAATTTAGAAAATACAGAATGTGAATCTGGACAAGCTCCATGATCTCTCCCCAAGATGATAGGGGTCTTTCATGTTTCTGTGTGACCTTCCCCAATGCCTCTGGATCCCTTTTGTATTTTGCACTACTTGGCAGGCAGCCATCTGAGGGGGAGCCCGTGCTCATGGATTCACTTCCCTTTTTCCCAGGAGCTGGTGTGGGTGACATTGGCGTCGAGGTGGAAGATCCCCAGGGGAAGAACACTGTGGAGCTGCTCGTAGAAGACAAAGGAAACCAGGTGTATCGATGCGTGTACAAGCCGGTGCAGCCTGGCCCTCACGTGGTCAAGGTGTTCTTCGCTGGAGACACCATTCCCAAGAGCCCCTTTCTTGTGCAGGTGGGGGAAGGTGAGTGCTTCTGGCATGGAGGTGGACTGTGCAGCTGCACGCTGCAGCCTCGGTGTGACCTTGCCCAATACTCAGCCTGCTGTGTCTGCAAGGGCCACTTCAGGAGTAGTGTAAATCACTGTGTCTGAAACTGTTAATATTAATGTAAGTCATTAGCTTCCCATCACTGTGCCACCATATCTGAGATAATCAAGTTGTTAAGAGGAGAACTTTACTTTGGTTCACATTTTTTATAATGTTTTCAATCCATGGACACTTGGCCTCGTCTCCATACCTACCCTGGCACAGTGCACCATGGCAGGACCGCATGGCAGCTGGATGGAAACCAAAGGGAGGGAGAGACTAGGTCCAAGATCCCAGTGGCCCTTTCAGGCCACGCCCCCAGTGGGCTGTCCTTCCACTAGGCCCCACCTCTTAAAGGCTCCATCATTTCCCAATAGTTTCACTGGGCGGGGACCAGGCCTTCAATATATGGGCCTTTGGGATTCAGTTTAGATCCAGTCTTGGAGTAGACTGAACATTTCTGATCTGAAATCTGAGATGCTTCAGAGTCTAAAATGTTTATTTATTTGTTTATTTTGTTACTGGGGATTGCACTCAGAACTTTGTACTTGCCAGACAGGCACTTATGCCACTGAGCCATCTCTGCGGTCCATCAGAATCTAAAATGTTTTCCACACTGATTTGGTACTTGGAGAGCTTTAGATTTTATTCTTTTTTGTGGCATTACCAGGGATTGAACTCAGGACCCTGCACTTGCCAGACAGGCTCTTATTCTACTGAGCTATCTCCCAGCCCAAAGCCCAAGAGCTTTAGATTTTATATCACTTTCAATTTCAGAAATTAGGATTACAGATGTTTAGCTATCGAGATCTATGCGATATTATAAGACCCCCCCCCCCCCCAAAAAAAATAAAATCATAAGCCTGAAACATGTTTTTGGTCCTAGAATTTTGGATAAAGAATACTCAATCTTTATTTTTTGTGAATCACACAGAGATCGAAGGGCATTAGTGGGATGAGCTCATTTAATAGGTTAGCTCCCCAGACATGGGTATGGAGGAGCTGGGACCTGTCCCCGAGCTTGGAGCAGCAGGTGGCCCGCACTTCCACAGCCTTCATTGGCTACCAGACACATAGCGCAGCTGCCCCTAATTGTCATAGCAACGTGGGCTGTCAGTGCCACAAGCACCAAAGACAGTGGAACTGCAGTCCTCGTATGCCGTGCCCCTAACCATTCTTCTTAATCCCGTTTCGGCCAAGAGCACAGATTTCTCTCTAATAGTAGGCCTTCTCCCCTGACTTTGTCGCTCCCTTGTTTTTTTCCTTCCCAACTGTGCTGCCTTTTCTAACCCAGACTTGCCTTTCCTGTTCTGTCCTCTGCATCTGCACCTCTCGTCTGCAGACTTGGCTTCCTCTTGTGACTCCTGCCTGCCTCTGGGCCAGCCTGGACCCGAAGCTGCTGGCTTCCTAGTTGCGAGCACTGAGCCAGAGGCTCTTGCTTGGTAAGGGCTGACTGGGTGGGGTGTCTTTGCCAGTTCTCTGTGCTGCTTGTCATCGTCAGCTGAGCCTTTGCTCTTTGTGACTTCTGGACATTCCTGTGCAAGTGTTAATATGGTGCAGCCAGACCCCAAACCTACTATCTAATTGCTTTTAAATAAATCTAACTTGTCTTTGCAAGGTAGCAGAAAGTCTGACAGTTTCCTAGCAGCTCTTTAGCTCTGTTCAGTGTTTATATGAACTGAACATTTACCCTTTTAATATCCAGACTGTGACACATGTTCAAAATTTCCATGAGTGTGTGTATGTGTTTTAAGACACATTCAGGCCCTCTGAGGAAGTCCTGTCATCCTGTTGTGACTTATTTCTAGTGTGAGTAACTTTTCTTCCTTTGACAAAGAAAAAAACAAACAAAAAACCCTAGCATATTCATGAGCAAAACTCCTCTTGATATAGGAAAGAAAGAATTTGGAACAGCTTTCCTGGTTTTTCTAATGTTTCCTGACCTGCTCTCACTCACGGGCCACCTTTTTCATTTCTGGCATACCGGTCCTATCCATCACTTATACTGTGTAGTATTTCATTAGTAGACCTTTTCTTTTGATTTAATGCCTCTTGCTTTAAAGAGTTGAGGTTATATCTGTCACAATGAAAAACCGATGTCACTTATCAAAGTGCCATTATAAACTTATATCCATCACAAATCCTCTCTTAATTCCAAGAATGTTCATTTATCTCTTTGGGAAGCTGTGGACATAGCAAGGAGCAGCAGCCAAGTCTTAATGTTGCCTCCTCCTGTGTGGTGGGGTCCCTTCTGGAGTCTATAACACCCAGCATAGAGAGAACTATCACCTGTGCAGAGTGAGTTTGGCAAAGGAAAAGCCACCTATTAGACAAGAGGACTTTATACCCATGAATTTCCTATTTCTGATAAATGTGAAGGCTGCACATGCTGGGTAAAGAATTCCTAGGACACAGAGGTGTCTGTATTAGCCTCTGCCTTACTCCAGAGGTCCATATGGACCTTTCATGAAAAGAACATTACAAACTCTTTGTTTTTTAGTTTTTAGATTGAGAGCTTCAGGGTTTTAATTTTAATTTTAATTTTTTCCTTTTTGAGGCAGGGTCTCGCTATGCAGTTCAAGCTGGCCTTGAGCTCATTTTCGTAGCCCAGGCTGGTCTCGAACTCACACCAATCCTCCTGCCTCAGCCTCCCAAGTGCAAGGATTACAGGCGTGCACCACCACGTCTGGACTTAGTGGGCCCTTCAGTGCGCCTGGGGTGGCGGAGTTGGGGTTTGATGATAGCCTCAGAAATCAAGACAGTGGTGACACTTCCTGCTGATCCTTCAGTTTGTAGCCTCCCAGATTCTGAGACCCCTGTAACAGCAAGTGCTGGAAAGTTGGGCTGCCCTGGCTGAGTGGGGCTCAGCCATGGCTCCTTCGGGAGCTTTCTGTTTTGCCTGGCTGTTCATGTGAAAGACAAAAACAGTGTTTGGGGCTTCAGAAATGGCTGAGCCATGGCTTGGAACCCAGACAGACTTTTTTTTTTTTTTTTCCTAAGCACTGCATTTTCCAATTAGACTTGAAAAAAGTCTGATTTTCCCAATTGCTGGGCCCTTCAGTGTGGCAGTGAGGTTTGAGTAGTGTCCAGCATGCCATCCTAGCTCTTCCTCACAAAGGGAAGGATGAATGCCCATCTACAAGCATGTCATGGGTTTGTTGCCCTGTCCTGTCTTCACTGCGGGAGTCATTCTGCCCAGTTCTTCTGCAGTGTGGCTGTATAGAGTTGTGTTGTGTTCTTGTTTGTGAGCTGGTTTGCTCCCTGGACAGGGTCTGGGGCTTGGGGAATTGCTGCATACTTTTTTTTTTTTATACAAAGCAAATATTTTCTTGGCCATTGGCTCCAAGTTACCTTGGCTTTCTCATTCCCAAGAATGAAAGCTTGAATTGATGTCAAAATTCTGCTTGTAGCCTGCAATCCAAATGCATGCCGAGCCAGTGGTCGAGGCCTGCAGCCCAAAGGTGTTCGAATCCGGGAGACTGCAGACTTCAGAGTTGATACCAAAGCTGCTGGAAGTGGAGATCTCAGTATAACAGTAAAGGGTCCTAGTAAGTACTCCCTTTATTTTCATTTCAGCTGTGATTTTTCACTAACTTTATAGTCATGACATGTAGTTTTCATCCCATCAGCAGCTCTGAATGGATTATCTAGAAAGCTGTGACAAAGAATTTAGGCTCTCTGCACTCTTTAGAGAGGCTTGATTAGTAATGTCTGCCCTGGAAGAAGGCAAGAACAGCAGGCAGCTTGCTGCCTTTACATTAATGGGAGCAGCAAAAGCAGCAGCTGTTTAAGGGATTGGGGAAATGCTACTGTTGGAGCAACAAGCCATAGCGGTGTGTTTTTATTTCCAGAGATCTAGGCTCAGAGCAGAAGGTTCTTTTCCAAGGTCACACAGTTTGTAAGCATCTGAGTTGGAGTTCAACACATCCTCCAAAGCCAATGATTATTTCCCTAGTACAGGTTATGTTTATTGACCATGAAATTATGTTACTGACTACTGTCATTACTGGGCTCAGTGCTTCTCAGAATAGAATAAAGTTCCCTCACAGGAGGTTTTCCTCGTGGGTAATTGAGATTTCTGGAGGGCAGGCTGTACTTGGCTACCTGTCCTCAGTCCCTGCTTTAGGCATGGAGATAGCAGCCATGGGGACAAACAGCTTCCTCAGAACAGCACAGCAGCTTAGTATTTCTGGCAGCCTGTGGGTCAGCCCTAGGAAGCCTCTGGTTTGTGGAGCTAGGCTTCTGGGGTTGGGGCTACTCCTGCCTTCTGGGTGGCTGGGGCAAGAGGGTTCTGTTGAGTTCCACCAAGATAATATTTGATCAGAGAGCACCAGGTTTGGGGGCAGCTGTGCTGTGCAAGTAGCTAAGGTTCTCGGCAGCCTGGACCCAGAGCCAAGCTCCTCTGGGGTTGCCCTCTCTCCCAGCTTGTTGCAACAAGATTCCAGGAGGCATTTTCTTTCTTTCTTTTTTTTTTTTTTTTTTTCCTGACCTTGGAGTCTTGCTTGATTCAGTGGCTTTCTTAGCCAAACCTCAGGGCTCGACATAAAACAAGTTCCTGCCTCATGGCTGGGTCTCGTTCATGGTGCAGCATCTGAAAGCCGTCCCGCCGTAGATAGCACACAAGGGCTTTCTTGCTTTTGCTGTCCAGCATTAGTGGAAGAAGATTGGTGAAACACTGAAGCCAGATGCTCACAAAGGCTGCCACCACTCTCAGTTTTTGTACGGTGCTGAGAAGGGTGGTGATGACCTTTGGGAAACACTGAGATGTCACTAGATTTATCTTTAAGCAGTCCTCGGACCTCAGGGCCCTTCTTGGCCGGGAGCTCTGTCTCCAGCTAGCTAGCCAAAGAATCTTTCATGTTTCACGCTTTGGAGCACGGACGAGGCTGCTTTTAGCCTGGGAAGCCTCCGCCAGGTTTTGGGGGCCCACACACTTAAGCACTCTACTTAACATTCCTCTCTGGCCTGTCCTGCGGATGCTGCCTCCCTCCTATTCTTGCATTGGCCCTCGCCGTGGGCCTTGGGTCGCGCTGGAATGACAGTGTCCTTTCTTCCCACAGAAGGAATGGAGGAGTTGGTGAAGCAGAAGGGCTTTCAGGATGGCATCTACACATTCGAGTATTACCCCAGCACCCCGGGGAAGTACAGCGTGGCCATCACTTGGGGGGGACACCACATTCCGAAGAGGTGAGTGCAGGCCTCAGCCCTGGCAGGCTCTTGACTGCTGCATTGCAGTCTGCAGGAGGGAGAAAGATCTGTTTTGTTGAAAGCTTCCCCCCCCGCCCCCCAGAGTAGCTTACAGACATTTGGCCTATTCTCAAAAGCAGCAGAGTTGCTGTGGTTTCAGCTGCTTTGCTTTAAATCAAATGCTAGTGGTTTGGGGCTGCTGGGAGGCGGGGAAGCCAGGAGGTACAGTGAGGGACAGAGCAAACGGACTGTGTGTCTGTATCCCCTTCCATAACCCGAGAGTCTTGGTTTTCAGTCAATGCCCCTGTTCACAGATGCCAGTGGGGCACAAGCGGCTATGGTTTGACATTAAAACCATCTACGTGAGTGGAGCCAGGGCCCAAGGGCTTCCATCTGCAGCTTTGCTTTGTGGGTGTTGCGTTTCCTTTCTGTACTCATGTGTTTTTGAGCTCTCCAGGGGGCAGCTTTAAACTCTGAATAAATTTAGTCTGCCTTGAGAAATACTTGGCCATTTCAGAAGTCCCTCCAAATCCTTAAGGCATATATTCTAAGACCTGCAGTAAACGTCTGAAATCACAGGTGGTGCCAGACCCTAGGCTGGTCCTGTTTCTTCTTAGACATTCAGGCCCATAAAAATGCTTAATTTATAAAATAGGTACAGTAAGAGATTAATAGCACTAACTCATAATGAAATAGAATTAGAGCAGCATACTAATAGCTGTATGTATATAAGTCTGTGGAAATACCCTATTGTCCTGCATGCCCCCTTTTCTGTGATGTAAGGTGAGATAGCACCTAAGTAGTGAGGCCAGGTGGACGCCATGAAAGGATTCAGCTACTGGTGACCCCTGAGGGACACGCTTTTCATACATTTGGCTGCATGGAACTGAAACTGCAGAAAGTGAAACAGAGGATAAAGGGAGACTACTATATAGGATTCTTTGCATGTAAGCAAGCCTGCTTTTGAAAAATGCCCCACCCTGACATGAAAGCATGCTCTTTTCACATATGAGGTACAGCCTAGTCAACTGAGCTCTCTTGTTATAGCATAAGAAGGATGTGGAGAAGTGTGGACTTTCTAACTGCCCGGGCCCATAGTCTGGAGAACCCTGATACAAAGGTCACTGACTACAGGGGTGTGCCAGGCAATACAGTATGACTTGAGTGCCAGCCAGGGGCCCCTGCACACCCAAGGCAGCCCCCTTATATTGTTGACATAACAATGGCTATAAGGGAGCTGTGTGGAGGAAGGGATTTCCTGGGGTTTGGGACTGAGTGAAAGGATCCGGTAAGGGGAAAGAATGTATATTAGCAGTTTATGGCTGTGGGCAGCTCCTTCTTTACTGTTCTTTAACGTTTCTGTTCCCTTCCTTTTAGTCCCTTTGAAGTTCAAGTTGGCCCTGAAGCAGGCATGCAGAAAGTACGAGCGTGGGGCCCTGGTCTCCATGGTGGGATGGTAGGGCGGTCTGCCGACTTCGTGGTGGAGTCCATTGGCTCTGAAGTAGGGTCTCTTGGTAAGTGGAGGCAGCTGACCAGCAGCTTGTAGGGGCTGATGATTACAGGGTGCTGGGCCTGGTGTTGGCTGGGTGTTGGGGCTCACCTGGCTTCATTGCCTTGGGCTTCCTGACCACACACACTTCTCTGGGTGCTGCTACAGAATCATAGCTGCCATTTTTTCCCCCTGCCCTTCTGAGGTAGGACCAAAAAAATAAAAATAAAACAAAAAATTGTAAGATAGAGACAAGGAAGTCAAGATTTTAAGGTTCTTTGCTACTGACTAACAACACACGGTGAAACCTGTCCATTATCAAAACTAAATGATACTCCTACCAACTCTAGAACGTTATCCTCTGTATAACAAACGTCAAATTGTACCACAGGCTTTATTTAATAGCCGGATACCATGCTGGTTCTGTGAAACAACCTGATATAAAAATATTTTATGCTTTTTGGGTCCTGACACTAGTGAAATTCTTATTTAGTTATTTTTGTAGCTGGCAGAGCATGTGGTGCCAGGGATGGAACCGCTGGTCCCTGTACTTGCCTAAGCAGGCACTTTAGTCTGCTGAGCTATCTTGCCAGCCCACTAGTAAAATTCTCTTATATAACCTAATCTATTATTGCTATGGGCTAATGCTTTTTTTATGCCCTTGCCTGCTTCAGAGCATCAAAACAAGATGGTTCTTAAAAAAAAAAAAAAAAGGTAAAAAAGGCAAGGAAATTAAGATTTTAAGGTTGTACAAAACCTCTACAGAAAATAGCAGCTTTAGGGGTGGGGAGATAGCTCCATGTTAGAAGTGCCTGCCTGGTAAGTGCAAGGTCATGAGTTTGAACCTCCTCCCCCACCAAAAGAAAATGTAGCAGCTTTAAGACAAGCTTTCTCCTTTGGCTCTGGAGGCCATCTCAACTTGTGACCTCATCCTAATAGTGTTAAATTCTTTAATTCCAGACACTGGCCTTGTTCTTTTCACCTGCAAATTGCACCTACAAATTGCCTTTCCTCCAATCCCCAAGTACCCCTGTGTGCCCCCCCCCCCCAAAAAAAAAAAAAAAAGTCCAGCTGCATTGACAACAGCATTCTCACCTTGGAAACGAGGGTAAATAGCCTGGCCTATAACCTGGCCCTAGAATATACACCATAGATCGCCTATCTGAAAGACACCCCTTTTTCCCTTTGCCCCATTCCAGTTTCTCGTGCATTCTCATTTCTTTCAACAGCCACACACCACTCTTAAGTGAGGACTGGATCTCTATCTCTAATAAACCTTCTCATGTCTGTTTCACTGGCATGTCCTAAAAACTCTTTTTCCATAATAAAAGTCAACACATCCTACAAACTTATTGTAAAAGAGTAGATGAAGTTCTTTATTTCAGCCTTAAAAACTACAGATCCAACCTGATGACCCTTTCCAGTTGCCCACACTCCCTAGAGGGCAGGGGCTTTGGTGCCTAACCAGAACTTGGGGGCATGGTCGTCACTTAACAAATACTGTTGACTGACCGTTAGTTTAGGCTAACGAATGAGTGAATTTTACTAAAATTTGATAGTTGGGAATGGCTGTAACCCCAGCTCCTCTGGAGGCTGAGGCAGGAGGATCACACATTCAAGGTCAGCTTGGGTAACTTTATGAGCTCTACCTTAAAATAAAATGTAAAAGGGCTGGAGACGTAGCTCAGTGTTAAAGAGTGCTTGCCTCACAGGTGCCATTGGTTTGGTGTCTGGCCCTAGGGGAAAAAAAAAGTTCTACTAAGATAATTAGTAAAACATAAATAATCAGGGGAAAAGTCTTACAGTAAATTCTGAATGAAATTTATTATATAATTTTAGAAGGTATATACATTCTTCAACATGGAACTGAATATATTCTAAATGTAAGCTTGCTTTCATTCTTTTTTTCTTCCTTTATTTTCTTTCTTTTTTTCTTTTTTTTATTTTGCAGGACCGGGGTTTGAACTCATGACCTCACATTTGCCAGGCAGGCAATTGTGCCATGGAGCTATCTCCCCTCCCCAGACCCTCTCTTTCTTTCTTTCTTTCTGTTTTGAAATGGGGTCTTGGTATTGGTAGGTGGTTCAGGCTGGCCTTGAACTCACTGTGTTGCCCAGGCTGTCTTTGAACTTATGATGAGTTCCCAAGGGAATTCTGAGTAGCTGTAAATATGCTTTAAATACTGGGATTTTAGGCATACACTACCACCTATATGTGGCTTGTAGGATCACTTTATTTTTTTATTTTATGTATTTGGTATAGGGTCTCACTACGCAGCTTGTACTTGTAGTAATCCTCCTGTTTTCAGCCTCCCCACCGCTGAGATTACAAGTGTGCGCCATCACGTGTGGACCAGGCAACCTGCTGAGGGCACCTCAGGGGTAGGACTGGTGCCAAATGTGAGACTGGAGTATTGAACCCTGGTCCTTGCACTTGCCAAAGCAGGAGCTTAGTGCACTGTGCTATCTCACAGGCCCAGGATCATTTTAGATTAGGAATAAGGAAACTATTAAATCTGTCACAATTATGTGACTCATTATAACCTGATAGCAGCCATACAAAAATGTTTTGGTTTTTTTTTTCAGAACCAGGGTTAGAACTCAGGATCTTGTACTTGCTAGGCAGGCACTTGTGCCCCTGACCTATCTTTCCTAGCCTGTACAAAAATGTATTTTGTTTATGGTTTTTATATTGGTTTTGAGATGGGGGCTTGCCTTTTTTTTTTTTTTTTTTTTAATGGAAGGGTGTACATGGTGTTCAGGGTCTCACTATTAGATTGGACTCATAGTGATCCACGAGTTTACAGCCTCTTAAAGAGCTGAGACTAGAGGAGTGTGACACCCGGACCAGTCTCATTTGCAGTCTCAGCCTGGCCCCTGCACCTGCTTGTAGGTGCTTTAATCTGCTAAGTGATTTGGCTGGCCCTGGGTCTTGCCTTATAATGCAGGCTGGTTTTGAACTCATTATGTAGCTCAGGCTGGCCTCAAACTCAGCAGTCTCCCTGCTTCAGTCTCTCAATTGCAGGGATTACAGACTGTCACCACATCTGGTGAAAATATGGCCACATCCCAGGAACTTTTATTTACTAAAGCAGACAATAAGCCAGATTTAGCCTTTGTGCCTTACTTTAGTGGCCCTGATTTAGGTGAAGCAATAAGCTAAAGGGAGAAAAATAAGTCATATTTAATGTTTGCTAGTAGAAAACTTAACCATCTTGTCATATTCTTCTAGTCTGGAGATAATATTTAACTTTTGGTATATCCTTCCAGACTTTGTTCCCATACACATACAAATGTTGATTTCTCACTGTCTTAGTTACTTTTTCCTCATTGCTGGGACAAGTACCCGACACTCAAAATGAAGGAAGAAAAGGTTTATTTAGCTCACAGTTACTGGAGGTTTCAGTCCATATTCAGCTGGCTCCAAGGCTGATTGGAATAGGGCAGAGAGCATCCAGTTCATGGCAGCAGAACAGCAACAATCGCAACAGAGGCAACCAACTGGTCAGGGGAGCAGAGAGCCACAGCCTTAGTCTGTCTCTCTGTCTCTCTTTAAATTACATCAGGCTCTCTGCCTTAGCCTATCAGCCTCAGGCCACACCCATAGTCTCAGCACTACTCAGACCATAATCCAAACAGTAATAAAACACGTAATCCCAGTGGATCACCATTCAAGTCTCAAACTCTAGAAGTCCCTGCCCATGACTCCATGAGGCTTTCAGGGGACAACTAGACATAAACCATAACAGTCACACACACTGTCTAGGGGAATTCTTTGTAGCAGCATATATGCTTCAAATATAGGGCATGTCTTCATTTTCCAATGCTATTGTATGATATGTCTCTTGTTGAGTTCTTCCTTTATTTCCAAAGTTGTGCTATATAAAGAATACTGAGTATGAACTCTCGGTTACCTCCTTCAGGTAAAGGCCCAGAACTAGGTTTGGTGGGTCAAGGAGCAGACTCTGGTTTAAGGCTTTCAGCCCCTGTTGATATATTGCCAATAGAAAGGCTTGATGTTAAAAAAAAATCAACTATGCCAACCCTTTCATCTCTAGTGAGAGCTCAGTGACATTGGTTTTGTACAAAGGGGGCACAGATTCCGGTGCTCTTGCTGATATTTGGCTCTTTGGGAAAAAGAAATGAGTTGGTAGTGACCTAAGACAGACCCTTTCCACAGTATAACTGGGAGACCTTTCTGTCCTACGCCTCAGGCTTTGCCATCGAAGGCCCTTCCCAGGCAAAGATCGAATATGATGACCAGAACGATGGATCATGCGATGTCAAATACTGGCCCAAGGAGCCTGGAGAATATGCTGTGCACATCATGTGTGATGATGAGGACATAAAAGACAGCCCGTACATGGCCTTCATCCGCCCTGCCACAGGAGACTACAACCCAGACCTGGTGAGGCAGCCTGACTTGTCACTTTCTTCTCTTCCCTGAGCCCCTAGGCCACCCCTCTACCCCATGAGAGTTGCCATATCAGGATGTTTAGAGAAGACAGATATCCTTTCAGATATTTGGATGGTACACTCGGTGCCTAATCTTGGGCAAGTAATGTATCACTCTGCCTGTTTACTTGGTAGTAGTGCCTGCTTTCCAGAGCATCTGGGGAGATTAAAGGTCACATGGAAAAACAAAAGCCTTTGGCATGCCTGACATCCACAAGGGGACCCCAGAGCTGCTAGTATGTTGTAACCTGACCACTATATTCCATTCTTGCCATTTTTTAGTAGTTATATTTTCAACATACTCATAGATAAAGGTTGTCTTCACCATCCCACCTCCAGCTGCCCTTCTCTTGGGTTGGAGCAGTGTTTCTGAGAGCTTGCCTATTCCTGCCTGGCCCATCAATTGGAGGTGACCTCACTCCCTGTGTGCTACTTTGGGACTATTGGGCAGTTGTGTCAGGGCTGGTATTAGTGTGGGCTTGACCTAGGTCATTCCTTGGTCAACCATTATTCCCTTGATATCTGGGAGCTATAGACTTTTGGGACAATATTCGTGGTAAAGATTCTGAGCCTAGAAATTGAGCCTAGCCAGAAGTTACTAGAAGTTCCTTCTCTTGGCTCAGAATAAGGTAGGAATCATGGATTGTACTATTTTATTTTATTTTTGAGACAGGGTCTCGCTATGCAGTTCAGGCTGGCCTTGAGCTTACTTTGGTAGCCCAGGCTGCTCTCAAACTTGAACTGATCCTCCTGCCTCAGCCTCCCGAGTGCTGGAATTACAGGCGTGCACCTCCACGCCCGGCTCTGTTTTATTGATTTTTTTTTTTTTTTTTAATTTTATTTTTGGAGGCTGCTGATTGGCCCTATGAACTGTGTATGCTGGGCAAGTGCTCTGCCATGGAATCACATCCTAGTACTATTTATTTTAAAGTCACAACCTACGGGAGCATTTTCCTTCCCAGAGCCATCTTTACACAGATACTGTGAAGCCAGTCCTGAGCTGTTTTGTGCACGTACATCCCTCCACCCCCATTCCCTGAATGCCAGTCTGGGTGGTGGCACTGAGCCTGTGGCACCATGCTGCAAAGGGCACGCAGAGTCCTCTGTCCACATTTGAGCCAAGTCAGCCCAGCATCACCCCAGCAGCTAAGCATTCAGGTTTAATTGCACTGTTGCCCATTTTGTGATGAAGAAGTGGATTTGGGGTTACAGTCTGGGTGCTTGGTGTCTGCAGGGCTTGCTGTCACTGATGTGGGGGCTCACTTGGGGTATTGCACAGATAGAGAATCATTACCGGCCTTTTGCCCCAGGTCCAAGCGTACGGGCCGGGTTTGGAGAGATCCGGGTGCATTGTCAACAACCCCGCCGAGTTCACTGTGGACCCGAAAGATGCTGGGAAAGCTCCCTTAATGATATATGCCCAGGTATGTTGGGGGGGTGGGGGCTGTGCAGGCACGTGTCAGACTGGCAGTGGAATGGTGGGCTGTGTAAAGTGGATCTTCAGTTTTCTTCCTTATCCGTCACTGAGAGTAATGATAGGACTGTGTTATGGAGTTAAGTGGGAGGTTGAGACTAACATCCAGTAAAGCAAGGGATTTTTCATCAGCTTGATAATTTGCATTTGGAAGAAAAAAGGCTTGTTTGAGATTGCAACAGAACGCTTATACACAGAGTTGAAAATATGTTTACCAAAAGCAGTCGACCAAAGAACTTGCGTGTAGGATTGAAGCGGAAAAGCACACTAACGGGCAAATGGGCTATATGGCGTGTACCCATAGTGCTGGTACTTGGGAGGTAGAGGTGGAGAAATCACATAAACCCAAAAGTTTGAGACTAACTTAAGCCACATGGTGAGACCCTGTCTCAAAAAAAAAAAAGGGTCTGTGACGTTTTATCACCTGTTGACCTTGCAGAATGAGAACATGGCCCACTGCATCTGCCCCATTGAGTTTCATCGGTTAAGCAGGCAATCCCCTGGCCGTCTTGGGAGGTCATGGTGGCCCACTTGGTAGGGACTGCCGAGGGCCCCTTTGTTCCTAAGTTTGGCTCTTTTGCAGGATGGAGAAGGCCAGCCAATTGACATACAGATGAAAGCTCGAATGGACGGCACGTATGCCTGCTCATACACCCCAGTTAAGCCTATCAAGCACACCATTGCTGTGGTCTGGGGCAGCGTGAACATCCCACATAGCCCCTACAGGGTAGGTGGTGATGCGAGTCCAGGCTGTTGTATAAAAAATTCTGTTTCTTTGCTGTATCTGGGCTCTGTGCCTGACAACCGCAGTATGTGTAAGGAAAGAGGCAGTCTTCGTCAGGCCCTGAATGGTGGTGGGTCTGCAGGGCAGAATACTCTGGACTGCCTCACAGGATAGTTAGTAATAGTGTTTTGTTGGGTCCAATAGAACCATTTGTTAATTTTGTCAATGTCTTCTATAGGTCAACATTGGGCAAGGTAGCCATCCTCAGAAGGTCAGAGTGTTTGGGCCAGGTGTGGAAAGAAGTGGCCTAAAGGCAAACGAGCCCACTCACTTTACTGTGGACTGTACCGAGGCTGGGGAAGGTGAGAAAAGGCTTCTCATACATAGCCCAGTGATTATTGCTCTTTTGAGTGACCTTTGAACCAGGAAGTGGTCTGTGTAGATAGTTATCTGTTTGGTTAATGAGCCTCTGTGTCATGCTCTCGATAATATCCTTCATTACTTTTCTGAATCCTGACTGAATGTCCTCCCTTTCTGAAGTATTTTACTTAGAGCCTATGCTGTTGCTCTTGTGGAAATGAATGTTCAGGACATGCCATTTCTTGTATGATGTTGCTTTAATAAGCTGGTCTGTTCCAGGTGATGTCAGCGTTGGCATTAAGTGTGATGCTCGGGTATTAAGTGAAGATGAGGAAGATGTGGATTTTGACATTATTCACAACGCTAATGACACATTTACAGTCAAATACGTGCCTCCTGCCACCGGGCGATACACAATCAAAGTTCTCTTTGCATCACAGGTGTGTGTTGGGGCCTGGGAGAGGGCAGGTGGGAGTGTCTTGGTTTCTTTCTGGTCACCTGTGTGCAGTTTTTCCTTTTGTTTTTTAAACAACAGGAAGGTATCTTTTTTTTTTTTTTTTTTTTTTTTTGAGACAGGGTCTCACTGTGCAGTTCAGGCTGGCTTTGAGCTCACTTTTGTAGCCCAGGCTGGTCTCGAACTCACAACGATCCTCCTGCCTCAGCCTCCCAAGTGCTGGGATTACAGGCGTGAGCCACCACGCCCGGCTAGGAAGGTATCTTTTTTAACAGGAAGGTATCTTGAGAGCTCTGTTCAGTAATTTTTCTTTCTGGTTCCTTAAAACCAAGAAGGAAACGGATACCTAGAACTAAGTTTTCTACTTTGTGTAGCAGAAGTGAGGCCATGCATTAGTGTAGGGCTAGAGACAGATTTGTTGTAAGCTTTCATCAGTCTTCTGGCTGAAACTCAAGTAACTGCTAGCCATGTTCTTCTTTAATGTCTTTGAAGCGGTCACTGTGGCCCTGCCCTGAAACCTTTACAGGAAGCTGCGTTTGAAGTCAGGTGTGTGGTAGTGAGGCCTGGGAGAGTAGTACCGTGAAAACAGGAATTGTGAAATTCTTACGATTAAAACTAACTTTACTTAATAACAGGAACCTCAGGAGAAAGCTTTGCCTAAAGGTCCTGGTTTTGAGTTCCCTTCACCTCTTGTGCCTTTATCCTGGCAGTCTTCAGCATGCTTTCTGAGGAATTATACATATACTTTTTATTTTATTTTATTTTTCCTATCCTTGTATTCCTGCAACTTTAGCTCCTTGGTGTCTCCTTCCTAGAATGCTATATATTGTTGACCATTTGGGTCTTAGGCCTTGTAGTATTTTTTTCATACTCAGTGCCCAGCATCTGGAGCAGGGGTTCAGAATCCTCGGATTTGTTTGTCCTCTCAGGCCTACAGGCATGAGTAGCGGCCTCTCGTGGCCTTACTGATGCTCAAGTGTGTGTGACAGCAGTTGGCTCACCACCTGCTGCTGGATGGGCCACGCTTTGCCCCATGCTTTTGGGTAGAAGGCTAAGCTCTGGCAGTAGCTCAGGGGCTTTCTATCTGAGACAGCGTCTCTGCTACAGGAAATCCCCGCCAGCCCTTTCCGAGTCAAAGTTGACCCTTCCCACGACGCCAGCAAAGTGAAGGCGGAAGGCCCAGGGCTCAGCAAAACAGGTAAGATGGCATGGATGAGGCTGTCCTGTGTTGGGCCTGGGTGTGGAGGGATTTCTCTCTTCACCCCTGGGCTCAGATGGAGGCAGGGACAGTGTGCCTATCTGAGCCTGAATCTTCTCCCTGGCTGTCTGCTAGTGTGGCGCAGGTTAACCTGTCAGACTGGTTCTAAAAGTGAGACCGTTCCAGCTGGCCTGGTTTCCCTCATGTCCCCCTGTCCTTCTAGGTGTGGAGAATGGAAAGCCAACTCACTTCACTGTCTACACTAAGGGTGCAGGGAAAGCCCCGCTCAATGTACAGTTCAGCGGTCCTCTTCCTGGCGACGCAGTGAAGGACTTGGACATCATTGACAACTACGATTACTCCCACACTGTGAAGTACACCCCGGCCCAGCAGGTAGCTTTCTTCTACGCTGGCTGGCCAGGCCTACTTGGTGCTGGACTCAGACCGTAGGGTCGCATCTGCAGTGGTGAGGGCACTATGCCCTGGGGGTGGCTCCCCATGCCTTCCCTTCTGCGTCTCTCCGGGAACTCTGACCAGACCTTGCTAGGAGCTGTCCACATGGCCTGCAGGATCCCCTGAGAATGAGCAGGAAACTGTTCCCCCAGTGCCCTCCTTTTGGGTTTTGATATTTAGGAGCTCAAGCCTATGTGTTTTTTTTTTTTTAACACACCCACCTTAGCAGGTCACACACACACACACAGACTTCCTTTCCAGCTGCCTCTGAGTACCTCGTTCATAACTCAAGGAGCAAGAGCTGCCACACCTGCATTTTTCCTTATCACCCCTTTTAGCTCAGTTTTATGTTTTCCTTTTTATGAGGTGTTTTAATGGAGTCTTTGCTCAAAGAGCCAGTTCAGCCTCAGTCCCCAAGGCCTGAAGCGTTATTGAGGGTAGCAAATAATTGCTCCCTTTTAAAAAATGTAGCAGTTCAGGTCAGTCTTGCCATTTAGGCTCTCTCAGCCTGGTTACTTCATGCAGTAGGGGTCTAAAAACAACCGCTTTTCTATATAAGATCAAACTCATTTTATTGTCGCGCGCTATGTGTGCCATTTATGATCTTAACCATTTTAAAGGCTCTGTTCAGCAGGATGAGTACATGTAGCGTCATGTAGTCATTGCTGTCAACGCCGCCACCACCGTGCCGCCACCGCCGCCGCCACCACCACCACTACTCTTTTCATCTTGCAAACCTGATTTTCTCTCTCTTTCTTTCTTTCTTTCTTTCTTTCTTTCTTTCTTTCTTTCTTTCTTTCTTTCTTTCTTTCTTTCTGTGTTTAATGCAGGGTCTACAGGGTCTTACTACACAGATGGGACTCATAGTGATCCTCCTGTTTTCAGCCTCCCAAGCACTGGGATTACAGACACGCACTACCATGCCCAACCTCTTATCCGTGCGCCCCTTGGGGCAGGGCTGGCACAGCATGGAGATCAAGTCCCGGTTCCCTGTGTTCTGCCTAAGCAGGCGCTTTAGTCTGTTGAGCGATCTGGCCAGCCCAGTGCTGGCATTCTGTACTTACTTTATTTGTTTAAAATTTTTCTCTTCATGGTCACACCTCAAGGGCCAGGACACAGGTATCCTTGGAGAAAAACCTAGAGTTTTAGTTCTCACCCCTGACATGGTAAACATTGTTCAAGCCTTGGAAGTTTGTTCATGTGGAAGAGAAAGAGCTGACTGGGTGGGACCTATCCTTGGTAGGATGTGAAGGGCGGGCTGTGTGCCCTCCTGGGAACTCTCAACAAGGGGTACAGTGAGAGTGGGGCAACGAGGGGGGCGGCAGTTCCCTTTCCTTGGGAGCTGCACATCCTTGGAGATCATGTCTTCTCTGTGAGAATTTTCCGGGCAGTGTAAGGAGCTCCTTGCTGTGGTGTCTGTGTGTTGGTCTAGAAATGGGCCTGGCGGGATGGATTAGTGGTCTAAAGCGCCTGCTTGGGAAAGCTTGGGCGGCTTCAGGGACCACGGTTCAATCCCCGGAACCACATGCTGTGCCAGCCCTGCCCTTGGGGCGGGCTGAGCCGGCCATAAAAATGAGTGAATAAGCAAATAAAGGTTCTGAAACAAGAAAAATAAATAAATAAATAAATAAATAGAAATGTGGCCTTGAGTCTCCAGGCTCGCTTACTTTAGTGCTTTTAAAAAAATCCTAATGAATGAACTGGGCATGGTGGTGCTCGCCTGTAATCCCAACACTTGGGAGCCTGAGGCAGGAGGATTGCTATGAGTTTCAGACCAGCTTGGGCTACAAAGTGAATTCAAGGCCAGCCTAAACTGCATAGTGACACCCTGTCTCCAAAAGGCAAAAAGCAAAAAAACCAACAAAGCCTAATGAGTGAGTCCTTATTGAAATAGCAAATGGATTCTTCTTTTGCCAGACTGTTTTTTTTTTTTTTTTCTGAAACTGGGGATTGAACTCAGACCCTTGTGCTTGCCAGGTAAGCTCTTATTCAACTGAGCTATCTCCCCAGCTCTATATTATTCTGTTCTCAGCAGTCTACTCAGTGGTCAGCAGGAAATTATTTTCTTTCTGGATACTCTGAGGGCTGATGGGGCCTCAGTGCTGTGACTGCCACCTTGACATTGCAGTATCTTTGTGCCCACTCTCCGTGTTCTTGGAGGTGGGGGTACCAGAATGTTACTGTCATGCATGCTGACCATTGTTTTGCTTTGTCCTGCATCTGTATACCTTTTTGTGGTTTTCTGAGCTGTTAGAACATAAGCTTGGGCTCAAGAGTTTGACCTATACCTGCCCAAAAGGATGGGAGAGCGTATTGCCTGGGTCACCCTGGGGTCAGATGCATCTGGTTTGCTGATGGTTGGCATGCGTAGAAGCCTGCCTCTTGGGGGTCTGTTTGCCCAGATGAGCAGGGTGGCATCTTGGCATCAGTTGTTTCCTTTTGTGTGAGTAGGTTTCACAGTACTTCTTCGAGTTTTACTTGTCATTTATAATAAGATTATGGCCCACTTGTCATTGTTCACATTTTCTCTATGGCAGAGAAAACAGGTGACTCGTCTTCTTGGATTGTGAGCCTCTGACAATGGGGTATCACGTCCTATGAGCATCTTCTCATTCTTGGCCCCAAGCAATAGCCCTGGCACCATCAGTGCCCTGAATGGCTTCAAGGGTGAATGGGTGGATAACCAGAGTGGTCTAGAGATGCTCAGGTGGTAGAAGATCCTGACTGGCCTGGGTCCCTTGTCCTTTGAACCATTTTTTTCAGGAGCACCTGCTAGCTCGAGATCAGGTGAGAGAAGTTTTGCTCTTGGGTGTGCTAAAGAGGTTTGTGTCAGCTGGAATGTCACCTCCAGCATGGTGAGAGGTGGCCTTCACTGAGGACTGATGCCTATGGGGACACCTTCTCATGGAGGTTTAGTGGAATAACAGGTTGGATCTTTCCAGGAGCAGCTGCTTGGTGTGGGCATGTCCTTTATGGGGTGGGTGCTTCCCTTGAGAATACTGACTGCATGTCATTCTCCAGCCTCTGATTGGTGGCTTTTGCTCCTTGGCCCCAGAAAAGTTGTTGCTCTGTCCTGTTGGGGCCCACAGTGAAAACTTGCAGGAGCTCTGGTGCCTGGAGCAGAGCTCTGTGTCTTAGAGGAGTGGGCATGGTGGGTTAGAGCTTGAGGACCTCCTGGAAGTCAGGCCGAGGCTGGATTTTATAGAACGGTCATGGTTTTCCTAAGATCGTTGCCTTCTTTGCCTTTGGTTATCTGTGGCCTCATGAGGCTTAGAGTTCTCAGCCTAAGCTCCCCTCCACGGAGCAGTTTGGGACAAAGCCGGTGGCAGCAGCTCTGTGACATGCCGTGGACATGAGGAACCACTAGGAATCAGATGCACCTTGAGATACTATGGCAACTCCAGCCAGCCTCGCAAGCTCAGAATTTCCTAGGACAGCAAACTGCCCAGAAATGTTCTAGGTGTGGGAGCCAGGGCTGTCCAGAGGGCTCTGGAGGACAGGGTGCTGGTGGTGGCTCTTGGTCAGGTCAGGGTCCTCGTGTACCTGTGTTTTGCAGAATAAGGGTCAGTTCTCAGAAGCTTGTAGAGTCAGACTGTCCTGCAGAAAGCACAATCCGTTGCTTACCTGGCCTAGGTGTGGACTGGAAATGCTGTAGGCATCAGGAGTGTAAATTTCTGAGATTTTTTTGCTCCTTCCATGTTAGGTTATTTACAGTACAATTAATTTTCTGAGTTTATTTTTTTGTACCGGGAATCAAACTCAGGACCTTGCCCTTGCTAGTCAGGTTCTTGTGCCCCTGAGCTATATCCCTGGCCCCTTCCTAGCTGAGTTTTCCATTGCTTTTGTGACAGGTAATGAGAGAATACTTTCTTTTTCCTTTTCTCCTTAGTACTTCAGGAAGTGGCCAGAAAACTTCTTGGGGCAGGGGAGAAGAAAGTATTTCCAGGATTCCTTGTTAGTCTTCAGGCTCACCCTCAAGGAGTTAGGGAGCTGGGGCAAATTGAGGACTTGGGAATACCAGGGTGAATGAAGCCACAAATCAGTCTTTCATTAGACATTACCAGGAGCCTTCTCCTGTCCCTTAGCTGGCTCTCAGCTCTGTTGTATTTGACTTGTGTGCATCTGACCACGAAATGCTATACACTGGAGGTAGGGGGCCTGTTGGTTTTGGATGCAGTGTTGAAAATTCTGGAAAAGCTATCCTTTCTTCTTCATTGATGTGGCCACTTCTTGGCTTCCCCCCTTTTTTATTACAAAAGGAATGTGAGGGGGAAAAAAGGACATAGGCCAAAAGCTACATCCATTCAACACTTCCTTATCAGTGACAGCTTTCAGCAGGGCCTGGAGGTCAGTGGGAGCGTGGGGTGGGAATCAGCTCTCTCTCCATGACCCTTAAGTTATGCCTGGACGAGGTGGGGGAACCTTGTTCTTTTGAGTGGCAGTGGCTTGGAGGGAGGGGACTGGGCCGACTTGAAGAAGAATCTGGCCTAGAATTTGTGGGAGAGCTGTTGTGGCAGGCTAAGGGGCCTCCTGATCCCACAGTACACCACGCCTTTGCACGTGGGGATTTTCTGTCCTTCAAAGAGGAGACGATAGTGTGGTACTGTGCGCTAGTTGAAGAAAGAATGGCTCTGCTGAGGGTGAACTGCTACAAATCCCTTTTGCATCCTGGTAGCCTGGACCTGATTACAAAGATGTAGAAAAACTGGTTCGGTTTGCTTAGTGGCCTGAGGCCCAGGGGTGGGCTTGACTGTGTGTTGGGAGGGGAGGTTGAGGATGCAGGTTAGGAAGTGGGGGAGAGGAGGCAGGGTGCTTAGATTTTGTCCAGTTGTCCATTTCTAGCTTGGGAAAATGGGGTGGTCTGTAGGAACTTTTTGCCTTAGGTTTATTTTGAGATTGAATTGAGGAAACGTGTAAAAGCACACACTACAGTGCTGGCTGGCCACTCATTAAGTTACCCCTATGGTTATTCACTGCTTTTACTTGATCCAATGTCTCTGTTCTTGCCAGTGGTCAAAAGCATTAAAAAAAAAAAGTTTCAGACACTTTCTGCATCCGCCCTCTCTGGGAGGAATGAAGAGTCTGGGGTGGGGGACAGATTTAAATGCCAAGGTTATGTGCTAGAGTGTGTTGTGTGTGCTTTTCTTCCAGGGCAACATGCAGGTTTTGCTGACCTATGGCGGTGATCCCATCCCAAAAAGCCCTTTCACCGTGGGTGTCGCAGCTCCACTGGATCTGAGCAAGATAAGGATCAATGGGCTGGAAAACAGTAAGTGTGTGCCGGAGGGAGGAAGGTCACACAGCGTGCTGCAGTTCAGAGTGCCTTCAAAGGATGAAATTTACTGGGAAGCAAATGTGTGGAGCAAGATCTTGCAGTCAGACGTGGGTCTGAAGGTGGGCCGTATTATGAAACAGCTCTGTGATCCATCTGCCACTGAGCCTCACCAGGACTCAGTTTTTAATCTGTTAGGGGGCACGGGGGGCACGGGGACAGGTCAGGGTGGTTAAAAACACTCCTGGGAATATAGTGAAAATTAAATGAGCTACTAATTTAGAGGCTGGCACATAGTGAGCCCTTAATAACTGCTGGCATCCCTGTGGGAAGTTTTCCTTCAAGTGAAAAGCTGAGGCATGTTCTTCGGGAGGAGTTTCTAACTGTGCCAACTCACTAGCCTGGCCATTCCAGCCATGTTTAGAGCAAGAGTCAGGCAGAAAAGTCAAGTGCCTGGCACTCAGGAACCACAGCCATAGTGCACCGTCCCTCTCTGCTTTCTGACTTTATCCCAGCGCAGCGTTCTTTTAGCTTGTTGGAGGTCTTGTACACTCATTAAGCTTTCAAGATTTTGGTTGTTTGATCAGGGTCTTACTATACAGTCTAGGTTGGCCTCAAACTCACAGCAGCCTCCTGAGTGCTGGGATCACAGCACTACTGTGCCAAGTTCAAATTCTTTTTTTTTTTGGCTTTTTGAGACAGGGTCTCACTGTGCAGTTCAGGCTGGCTTTGAGCTCACTTTTGTAAAAGCCCAGGCTGGTCTCGAACTCGCAGTGATCCTCCTGCCTTAGCCTCCCAAGTGCTGGGATTACAGGTGTGAGCCACCACGCCCAGCTCAAATTCTTTTTTTTATTGTGGAACTTTTTCTTTCTTTCTTTCTTTCTTTCTTTCTTTCTTTCTTTCTTTCTTTCTTTCTTTCTTTCTTTCTTTCTTTCTTTCCTTCTTTCTTTCTTTCTTTCTTATTGGTTGTTACAGGGCCTAACTATGCACCTGGACTTGTAGTGATCATCCTGTCTCAGCCTCCCCAGCATTGAAATTACAGGCATGCACCACCACACCTGGTGTTGGTGTCTGGCTCAGCATAGGGTGGACATGGGATGCGGTACTGGGGACCGAACCTGGGTCTTTGCGCTTGCCAAGCAGGCCTTTAGACCACTGAGCTATCTCCCCAGCTCTATAAATCTATTTTTCATTTAAAATATTGCAGTTAATTCCATATTGCCCATCCTTCCTTTTCCTTCCCAGAGCTGACCAGCATTATCATTTCCCTAACCCTGCTCCACACTTTCTCCGTGCAGCTGCACATACAGGTGCCCTAGTAGAACACTTTCGGCACTCTTAATGCTAAGTTATCCTGCTAGGCACACCTGTCTTTAGCCTGCATTTGAAGTCAGCCATGTGTTCACATCTATGTCCTCCCCTGTGTTAATGGTCCCAAACTAAATGTACTTTGGTTACAGGGCCACCACTCCACCTGGCCAAGGGCATATCATGCAGCTCTCCTGTGTGCTTTGTCATAGATCCTCCAGGTTCTCAATAGGCTCCTTGGCGAGCAGTTTTATTGACCTGTGAGCTGGATGTATCATTTGTGAACAATACCAGCTCGCAGCCTCAGAGTCTGCAGGGTCAGAACTCAGTGTGTTGGCTTTTGTAGCCAGGGCGGCCAGCTCTGCCCATAGGAATGGCTGTTGCTCAACTCTGTCACATGTCCCCTTGCACGCCTTCCTCAGTGCACTGAGAGATTTGACTTCTGAACAAGAAAAGCAGGATGCCAAGTAGGAAAAGCTTCTTTATCTTTGGATCGTAGACCTTTGAGACTCCTTGCTTGTGATCCTACAGCGTTCATTTTGGCAGCATTGTTTGCCCTGTAGTCAGGATTCCTGGGTTGTGATTTTTTGTTTTGGGTGAAGTCCTTTCCTTGCTTTTTAAGAAACAGTCTACAGGGTTTTCAGGTTCTCACTACTAGATCGGACTGGTAGTGACCTGCCTGTTTCTAGCCTCCCAAGAGCTGGGATTACGCACACATGCCACCACACCCGGTCTCTTTTCTTGATTTTTTTCAAGCGTAACACTGGGTATCCTGCAACCTTACTTTGCAGAGTCTTTTCAAAGATCACCTAAGTCCGTTCTGAGGTCTTCTGTGTGCCTGGCTTTACTTGCTCTGCAACTCTGGCCTTCTTAGGGAAGGGCTAGCTGCAGGATCAAAATTTCCTGCCAAGAGTCAGTAGATAAAACAGGTACCTATGTGGCTATTTTGATAGAAGGTGGACATCAAAGGCAAATAAAGAGAACAGTGTCAAGTACAACTTTGTGTCCATAAAAACAGATTGTGGAGTCAGGTAAATTTAGGTTTGACTCCTCTGTGTGGCCTGCTGGCTATGTCTTTACCTTAGACAAATTAACCTCTCTGAGCCTGTTTCCCTATCTACTACTGTTTGTTAATAATCGGCACTCCCTACATTGTGTTAAAAACCAAAGAGAATAACATGCCATAATTGTGCTTGTGTATACAGTGAATTTAGTAAATGATCGTTATTATCACTGTCAGTCATGGTTTCTGTGCTGATTGTTATTAAGACTGAGATGCTAGGGGCCCGGCAGGATGGCTCAGTGGCCTAAAGCGCCTGCTTAGAAAAGCTTGGGTGGCTGCAGGGACCGTGGTTCGATCCCTGGCAGCACATGCTGTGCCAGCCCTGCTCAGGGCAGGCTAAGCCAGCCATAAAAATAAGTACATAAACAAGACTAAGATGCTAGCCGGGCGTGGTGGCGCACGCCTGTAAACCCAGCACTTGGGAGGCTGAGGCAGGAGGATCGATGTGAGTTTGAGACCAGCCTGGGCTACAAAAGTGAGCACAAGGCCAGTCTGAACTGCATAGTGAGACCCTGTCTCAAAAAGACCAAAAAAAAAAAAAAAAGACTGAGATGCTAAGACCTCGCATTTTGTCCTCTGTATCAGATATTGCATGGCATAGAGGTTGAGGTAAAGTTTCATGTCCAGAGAATTCATTTGTTGATTCTCTGACAATGGACAGCTCCCACTCTGGTTTGTTCCCTTTCCCAGGATTCGAGGTGGGCAAGGATCAGGAATTCCTCATTGACACCCGAGGGGCAGGAGGCCAGGGGAAGGTGGATGTGACAATTCTGAGCCCCTTTCGGAAGGTTGTGCCCTGCCTGGTGGCACCCGTGGTAGGCCGTGAGAGCAGCTCGGCCAAGTTCATCCCTCGGGAAGAGGGCCTGCATGCCATAGAAGTGACTTATGACGGACACCCCGTGCCTGGGAGCCCCTTCCCGGTGGAGGCGTCACTGCCACCTGATCCCACCAAGGTCAGTTTTTGCTTTTGTTCCAGAATGTGTCCCATTGTCCTCAAATAGGACCCCACAACCCCATGGTCTGGAAAGTTACTTCATGATGGATATTAGTTCTCAAGGGCTGGCAGTGGTTCAGTCTGTAAAAAGGGTCCCCTGGGCTGGTGGGACACACCCTATTCCTCCTCTCACGGGTTGTGAGGTTTTGGTGAGGGACTTTTGTCCCTAAGTCCTGCAACAATGGTCTTTGCTTCAAAGCCAGCTCATCATGATGAGGTAACAGATGTAAGCCTCTTTATGGTTTCTTCTGATTCCCTTGACTCCAAAGTATTTCCGGTGGGCTGAATGGCAGGAATATACAAAGTTAATCTCATTTATGGACTCAGAGATAAATGTTTCACCCCTTCCTGTTTTTTTTTTTTTTTTTTTTTAAATAGTTCTCCTTTTGAGTACCCGGTATTTATTGAATGAGGCCCAGCAGTCAGAGCTGCACTGAAGTTGATGAAAGCCTTCCTGTGTTTGGATGAGCTGTTAGGTATCAGGTCCAGCCCTGCCGTTCAGAAGAGCCAGGACTGGGGGTGGGGATCACTCCTGCTCCTGTGCCAGTGGCCATGCCTCCAACAAGTTTGTAGTGTTGAGGGCATTGTGGTATGTGTTATTCAACGAGGTGTGTGAGAGGTGTGGGGCTCTGGGCAGAAGGGCCACTTAGCCGAGGTGTGCTCAGCGGTAGTGACAGACAGTTGGGTTGCCTGAGTAGGAGCGCCCAGCCACAGGCAGAGTTTGACTTCCTGTTTTTTCGGTTGAAATAGGTGAAGGCACACGGGCCTGGCCTGAAAGGTGGCCTCGTGGGCAAGCCCGCTGAGTTCACCATTGACACCAAAGGAGCTGGAACAGGAGGCTTAGGCCTAACCGTGGAAGGTCCCTGCGAGGCCAAAATCGAATGCTCTGACAATGGCGACGGCACCTGCTCTGTCTCTTATCTTCCCACAAAACCCGGAGAGTACTTTGTGAACATTCTCTTTGAAGAAGTCCATATACCTGGCTCCCCCTTCAAAGCTGACATTGAAATGCCATTTGACCCCACCAAGGTGGTGGCGTCAGGGCCTGGCCTGGAGCAGGGCAAAGTGGGGGAAGCTGGGTTCCTGAGCGTGGACTGCTCGGAAGCGGGTCCTGGGGCTCTGGGCCTGGAAGCCATCTCGGACTCGGGAGCAAAAGCCGAAGTCTGCATTCAGAACAACAAAGATGGCACCTACGCGGTGACCTACGTGCCGCTGACAGCTGGCATGTACACGCTGACTATGAAGTACGGCGGTGAGCTCGTGCCACACTTCCCTGCCCGGGTCAGGGTGGAGCCCGCTGTGGACACCAGCAGAGTCAGGGTGTCTGGGCCGGGAATTGAAGGAAAAGGTAGGTTTTATAAGCAGGGGAGGTGGACATGCTGGCATTTAAGGGCCACCAGAGACTCACAGCGCAGGGCACGTTGCCTTTCCAGAGGCCGCCCAACTGCCCGGCTCTGTTCTCTGTCTCCCACTGGGAAGGATGCCCAATACTGTCAGCAGATTTTCTCATTTCTGTGGTAAAAATCCAGAAATCTTGATTTCTTTTTTTTTTTTAATATGAAAACAACATGTTTTATTGTTGACACTTCACTGAAAAAATGTTGAAATGTGATGCTGGCCAGCTCTTCGTGTGCTACAGAGCAGGTTCTGTCTATACTTTTTATGGCTGGCCTAGCCTGCCCTGGGGCTGGTGCCACATGTTGTGGCTGGGATTGAACTGCAGTCCCTGCAGTTGTCCAAGCTTGCCTAAGCAGGCGCTCTAGATTACTGAGCTATCTTGTCAGCCCCACATCTGTCTATACTTTTAACTTGTCTTGCGGCCCCATTGTTGTATGAGTAGTTGGGACTGCCCTAGGACAGGCTGTCAACCCCTACCCTAGTAGAGAAGCCAACACTATACCAGCAGTGGTTGTGTTGTCAGTTGGCCAAGGCCACCTTGCAGTGGGAGAGGCCTTATATTTCTGTTTTGAGGACAAAATACCTGACATACAGCTCTGAAAGGGGAAAAAAAATTTATATTGGCTTGTGGTTCTAGGGATATCAGTCCATGGATTGTAAAATAGAAATGGCACGGCAGAGGAAAGCAATGTAGGTTGTGGCCATGAGGAAGCACAAAAGAGCAGGAGAGAGAGTGAGAGACAGGCAGACAGACAGACAGACAAAAGTCAGACTGAAATAAATCCCTTTGGCTATGGCTCTGCTTCCTCAAGACAAGCCCCACCTCTTCATAGTATATTCAGTTATGAATTCACTGTGAACTAATCCATTGATGAGGTGAGCATTCCTGTGGTCTAATTGCCTTCTTCCAAATGTGCTACCTCCATATACATAAAAGACATTTTGATCCAGGCAATAATTTTGGAAGTCAGAGGAACCAGTCATGTGCTGTCTCTGTGAAAGTAGGCTGAGTATGTTCTAGAACTTCAGTTTGGAAGTTTGCTAGAGGTTTTTATCGGTGTGATTGCTCTGCAGATGTATTTCGGGAAGCCACCACTGACTTCTTGGTTGATTCGAGGCCCCTGACGCAGGTGGGGGGTGACCACATCAAGGCCCACATCACCAACCCCTCTGGGGCCTCCACCGAGTGCTTCATCACGGACAACGCTGATGGCACCTACCAGGTGGAATACACACCCTTTGAGAAAGGTGAGCCACTGTCTCCTGGCCTGGGACACTTGGCTATTTCTTTCCACTGCAGTGGCTTATGCTGACCCATGATCTGTGTGCTGGGTCTGTCTCAGGAGATGCATGTGCAAAGTGATAGGGAACAGCTATCTGGTGGATCCCTATAAATATCCTGGTATACTTCTCTGTTTTCCTCCTGTATCAGGAATTGAACCTTATACACTGAGCTGTAATCCCAGCCCGTTTTTAACTTTTTGTTTTGAGACAGGATCTTGTTAAGTTGTCCACTTATCGAGACTTGACTCAAACTTACTATCCTCCTACCTCCACCCACCAGAGTGCTAGGGTAGCAGGTGTTTTCAGTTTATTTGTGAATGAATATCTTTCTTATTTTGTGAGTTTCCCATGTCATATTGGGCAACGGCTGGATGACGTTTCCTCAGAGCAGGACAGTGAGCTTCAAGTGCCTGACATGAATATAAGCCTCATGATGCTTGCTTGAGGTGGGCCGGGTGGGTCATGTGACTCCTGGGTGGGTCATGTGACTCCTGGGTGAAGAGAAAACATTAACAGACAGTAATTTTTTTTTTTTATCAAATTGTTCCAACATGTTGACTTTTCAACATGTACTACTTCCCAGGGACAATGAACTGCACCCAGACTTGACTCACAACAAATCCCTGAGAGTGCCATTGTCCTCTCATTGTTTCTGTTTGCTGTTACAGGTGTCCATGTGGTAGAGGTGACATATGACGATGTGCCCATTCCCAATAGTCCCTTCAAAGTGGCTGTAACTGAAGGTTGCCAGCCCTCTCGGGTCCACGCCCAAGGTCCTGGATTGAATGAGGCCTTTACCAACAAACCCAATCTCTTCACAGTAGTAACCAGGTAGGTAGGCTCTGGTTCTGTGTGTTGAGTAACTCTACATAATTTAGCTATAAGATTTATCTTTTTATTTTGATGGTACTAGGGATCAAACTTGGGACCCTGTGCTTGTGAGGCAGAGGCTAATGCCACTGAGCTATGTCCCTGGCACTTTAACTATTTTTAAAAGGGTTCCATGGTGCACACCCCCCCCCCCCCACGTTTGTGCCCTCTGTGTGTCATGGTGTCTCTGCTTTTGGTGAGAAATTTTTCTGTGATGGTTAGGCCTTTTCATCTTTAAATTATGCTATAGAGAAAGGCCAAATACACCAGTATACCTACAAACATGCCATGAAACACTTGATAATAATCATAAAATTACTATCAGAATGAAGACAAGGTGGAAGCCCTTCACTGGAAAATGCAGAGGGACGTAGCCAACCTCATACGCTAATGAAATGCTGTAGATGCTCCCTGGGCTGCAAAGAAGGCTGGATGTGGCACAGTGGTAGCCCTTGCTTAGCATGCACCAGGCTCCAGCCTCGGGCCCGCAGGATGCATACCTGCATTGCATTTGCAGTTTTAGTGCAATTAAATAAGCAACACAAATAAAGATCAGGCATGGGGAAAGAGGGACCAAGCCTGATGTACACTGTTAGACTGCTGAGAACTTCCCTGAGTGAGAGGTGGTGTTGAGTTACATTGGCTACATGTAATAGTTTATAAAGGGTTATTTATTTATTTCTTGAGACAAGAACTACAAGACATGTAGTTCAGGTTGGCTTTGAACTCATTACATAGCCCAGGCTGGCTTCAGACTCTTGTCCCTCCATCAGATTCCCTAACGTTGGGATTATAGGTATATGCCACCACACCCAACTCATAAAAGATTTTAAATGAATTCTGGCAACAGCTGGACCAATATAGATTGTACATATTTCACTTTTCTCTCCCACTCTTTCAGAGGGGCAGGAATCGGTGGGCTTGGCATAACCGTTGAGGGACCATCAGAGTCGAAGATCAACTGCAGAGACAACAAGAATGGCAGCTGCAGCGCGGAATATGTGCCCTTTGCTCCAGGGGATTATGACGTCAATATCACATATGGAGGAGTCCACATCCCTGGTAAGCTGTCTCCTGAGCAGGCAAAAAGATCACTGATTTTGCAGGAAAACAGGTTTGATGTTAATTATCCTTCAGATATTTGTAATAGCTGCAAAGGAAAAAATTTCCATATATTTATATCCCTAAGAATATCTCTGGACTGAGGAGATGGCTCAGTGGTCTAAAGCGCCTGCTTAGGCAAGCTTAGGCAACTGCAGGGACCACGGTTGGATCCCTGGCACCATATGCTGGGCCAGCCCCACCCCAAGGGCAGGCTGAGCCAGTCATTAAAACCAGGCGTGGTGGCACACCCCTGTAATCCCAGCACTTGGGAGGCTGAGTCAGGAGAATCAGTGGAATTCAAGACCAGCCTGGGCTACCAAAGTGAGCTCAAGGCCAACCTGAACTGCATAGTGAGACCCTGTCTCAAAAAGACAAAAAAAAAAAAGAATGTTCCTATCTCCCAATGGAATCAGTAAAATAGAAAGCATTGACCTAGACTTCTTCTTGGAGTTGTTCCCATTTTGGAGGACTTTGTTCTTGATTGGAAGAAAGGGTTCTTTTTTTTTAAAGCCAGGGATTGAACTCATGACCTTGCACTTGCCAGGCAGGCACTTGTACCACGGAGCTATCCCCCCCCCCCCCCCAGGAAGGGTTCTTTACAAAGATAAAAATCCCATGTTATTTTGTGGTTAGGTGATAATTACCTTATATGTGTGTCCTGTTATTTATTTATTTTTTTTTCCATTGATGGAGAAATTCTTATTAGTTAGAAGGGCCAGCCTGATATTTCAGGGGACTGAGGACTAAGGAGATATAGTTCTGTGGCATAAGTGCCTACCTGGCAGGTGCAAGGTCGGGTGAGTTCGAGCCCCAGTCCTGCCAAAAAAATAAAAAGAATAAAAAATAAAGTGCCTGCTAAGGCAGAGCCCAGTAGCTGGGCTCGATCCCAGGCGTGCCATGCTAGCCCTGCCCCTGGGGCATACCAAGACAGTGATTGAGAGGTGTGATGGCACACACTTGTTCTCCTAGCGCTTGGGAGGTTGAAAACAAGAGGTTGACTATGAGCCCGATTTACGTAATGAGACCCTCTAGCCCCTGTAGAACCTTTCCTAAATATAGGGGGAAAAAAAAAAAAAGAGTTAAAAAATCTTACTAATTTCTGTTTAACAAGGTATACTTCAGTAAAATTTTCTCAGCCCTTGTACTTTTTTTTTTTTTTTTTAATGTATTTGGTATAGGGACTTACTACACAGCTAGACTTGTAGCAGTCTTCCTGTTTCAGCCTCCCCAACGCTGGGATTATAGGCAAGTGCCTCCACCCCCGATTTCTGTGCACCACATGATGGAGTGCCAGCATGGAATGTGGTACCAGGGATCGAACTCAGGTCCTTGGTGCTTGCCAGGCAGGTGCTTAGACTTCCCTGAGCTATCTCTCTGGCCCATTCGCTGTACTATTGACATTTGGGGCACCGTAATTCTTTGTCACGGAAGGCTGTCCTGTGTATTATAGAGTTGGTCAATGTCTTTGGTCTCTGTCCTTTGGATACTTATAGTAAACTTCTGTCCCTCTTTGTATATTTGTTCATTTACTTGTTTTGTATGTGGGGGTTTTCTGTTTTGTTTTATTTTGTTTCCTTTTTTTGAGACAGGCTCTTGCTATACATAGCGAGAGTCCACATTGGCCTCAAACTCACAGCAATCCTCCTGTCTCAGTGCTGTGATTATAGGCTTTCCCTACCATGCGCAGCTTGTTCCATCCCTATTTATGACAACCAAAAATGTCTCTGGATATGTCCGTGGTCACAAAACCACATCTGATTGAAAACTATTGCTGTAAAGATTGAAACCATTAAGAAATACATGACTTGAGTTCAATCCCTGGTACCACAAAAGAGGTGGGGGAAAAGCATGTGACTTAAGAGAAATCCTAAGTTAAAAGTTAAATAAAATGTACAGAGCAAAATGAAGGATAGATGATAGGAAACAGGGAGGTGGCCCCTGTGGAGATAAGAAGGGTGTCTGGGAATGGGGGAGACTGGATGATGGGAAGAGAAAGGGGAGGTAAGAATGATTCAGACACCAGGTGCCCCAAAATGCATTGTAACCAAGATGACCATGAAGACGAGATTTGTTTGTCGGAAGTAGCGAGGCATCTCCACTTTTGTTTCAGGAAGAGGAACTGCCACAGGTTCTAGTACTGTTTGCTAGGATGAACACACACAGACGCACACAGCTGGAAGTTTAAGCTAGTGGGCGTGTGCTGTGGCGTGCAGGCTGGGCCTGGGCCTGGTCCAGGGGTGGGGAGAGCCCCCTGCCCCCTCACCCCAAGGCCCTGGAGTGGGAAGCAAGCGCCTCATTGATTCCCAGAGCTCTCCTACCCAATGACCCAGGCCAACACTGACAGGAAAGGACCAGCTGAGATGCTCCCTGTTGGCTGTGTGGATTGACTCAACTGCAGCTGGAGCGTCCACTAACCAGACAGCTTTGCTGATTTTGTTGTCATTCCTCTTGCCATGTGCACGTGTGGTCATGGTCACTATCTCGCAAACTGATCAGAAAGCATTGCCATTTGGTACAAAGTAAGTCTAGTCACAGTGACAGATGTTTCATAAAACTTGTACATGCAGCTCATTCAATAGAGATTTTTAAAATTGCTGCAATCACTAGGCTAGATTTCCCCTAAGAGTCACTCTGACAGAGCTCCAGACTCTAAGAAGCCTGCTGCCTAGCACTGATAACTCAATGCCTAGCATTTTATAACTAAAACTTGAGACCTGCTCAAGAAGCTTAAAGCTGGGTGACAGATTTGGGTCTGAGTTGGATGCTTGCCATTCGGCTGTGCTGGGGGTGAGAGAGAGCCACGTGTTAAGACTGGGCAGGAGGCCAGGAGGGATGGACGCCATGGGAGCTCCAACCACACAGGCAGCAGCAGGGACCAGCACCTCCTGGCTGTGGCAGCAGCAGCAGCTGTTTCCACTCTTGAGAAGGCGCAGGATGCTGTCAGCCTCGGAATTCCCCTGCAGCTGGGTGAGAGCTTGGGCCTTCACTGGCCAGCTTGTGAGTGAAACACGAAGGGGTATTTTTGAGTATGATAATAGATACAGACCATGGCTGAAGTGATAGCTGAGCCATCTAAGTGCCTGCCTGGTGAGCACAAGGACCTGGGTTTGATCCCTGCTACTATACCAGCCCTGTACTGTGCTGGCCATTGAAACCAGGTGTGGTGGTACACTCCTGTAATCCCAGTGCTGGGGAGGCTGAGACAGGAGGGTCACTACCAGTCTGAGCTGTGTAGCAAGACTCTACCATTTAAAAAAAAAAAAAAAAAGATTCAGACACATTTCCTTCTTTGCTTCCCAGGTACATGGTGTCTCTTTAAGACTGTTCTTTTCCAAGCCGGGCGTGGTGGCTCACACCTGTAATCCCAGCATTCTGGGAGGCTGAGGCAGGAGGATTGGTGCGAGTTCGAGACCAGCCTGGGCTACAAAAGTGAGCTCAAGGCCAGCCTCAACTGCATGGCGAGACCCTGTCTCAAAAAGACAAAAAAAAAAAAAAAAAAAAAGACTGTTCTTTTCCAGAGCTCATGGTCAACATCTCTGGGGGGAACCCCCAATCCCCTAGTAAGTCAGGGTGATGTTATAGCTGTCCCAGGCAGAGATGTTTAGAAAGGTGTTGGTTGTTATCGGTGTCAGGTTGCTTAGTAAGCTCATGAGGCTCTGAAATATTCAGTCACCAGCTTGCCTCCGATTTGATTGATTGATTGATTGATTGATTGATTGATTGATTTTCTTGTTTCAGAACTTTTGTTTGTTTGTTTATTTATTTGTATGGCTGGTTCAGCCTGCCGTGAAGGCAGGGCTGGCGCAGCATGTGGTGCCAGCGATCGAACCGCGGTCCCTGCAGTCGCCCAAGCTTTCCTAAGCAGGCGCTTTAGACTACTGAACCATCCTGCCAGGCCCCTCCGACTTGTTTTCTTAGGGAGTCTAGGTAGTTAAAAGGGAGCCAGTGTTTCTTGGCCTCTTCCATTTTTCTCACGGAGTATTTTAAACTAGATCCTGCCAGTAATGGCTTAAGTGTTTCTGGTGGCCGGCCAGCTGTAGTCTGGTGGTGGAAGGTGCTGAGGCCACTGGGGTTGCTGGTATTCAGAGCATGTCAGGAAGAACGGATGCCATGAGTGACTGGTGACGATCCTGCTGCAGATGATGTGTGGCCTGTGCCACCTTGGGCCTAAGTTGGTCTTAGCTTTGCAGGTTGCTTTGTGGTTGCTCTGGTGCAGAGTCCAGACAACTTCCGGTAGACACTGGGCTCTAGTCTGTGGTCGTCATCTGTTCACATTGAAATCCTTAGCGGTCACCCTGTAAACTACGTTCGTTTTTTGTTTCCCTAAGCGCCAGTGTGTTGGGTTGGGCCCTTCTTGGCCAGCATCAGCTGATATTCTAGAAACCGCTGTTTTGGGAAAGCCAGGATCTTGGGTCTTTGTGCACAGAGCCTCTTGGCCGTGACTTGGTGGCCCAGGGCATGGCGCAGGGAATGCTGGGCCTCTTCTTTCTGAGGATATCTTCATCCTTGGGGAATCACCTCACAGCTCCCCACACAGCCCTTGTTTCTCTTTTCTCCTGATCTTAATGTTCTCCATGTGTTGTCACTCTTTAAAATGGGGACTCAAAAAAAAAAAAAAAAAAAACCTGAGGGGCCCTCTGTATCTCCCATGAGGTATGAGGCCAGATAGGTTGCAAGACCACAGCTTACTCTCAGAGAAAAAGCAAGGCTTGAAGTGATGGCCAAGGACCCAAGATGGCCATGTGTGGGCAAGAGGTACGTCCTGCACTTGAGGGAATGGAGTCCGGGGTCCCTCAGGCATTGTTTGTAGGAGAGGAGGTTGGAGTGGGCTGCCAAGCCTGTCCAGCCCTCTCTGCTTCTGGCCAGTGTGCTCAATGCAGCTTCCTCCTTTGGTTCCTGCCTTTTCCCTCACCTGTGCACCTACTGTGTGTGCCGGTCTCCCTGCCAGAAGGATCTTTCCATCTGCCCCTCTGGGCGACAGCTGCTTCCTCTGTCAGCTGAGATGCTCCTGGGAAACCTTCTCTGGTTTCCTTTAGACTGGGCTCACTGTCCCTTAAGTCGTGTGCGCCCCCCCCCCCCCCGCCTACAGTCTCAGCAGATGTTACATAGGATAGGAGAGTGGCAAGCTTACATCATCTTCCCACACTGGGGCACTGGGGCCTTTAAGGGCTTTTGGCCACAGTGGTCCAGCACCTGGCACAACATCTGCACAGGATAGGTGGCAGCTGTTGAAAATGGTGAAAGCATATGGGCACCCACGCAGTGAGACAGGAGCTGCCTGAAGCCTGTATAACCAAGGTCCCAGAGCAGCGGTGCCATCTGCACAGGGCAGGTCTCCCATTGCCCCATACTCAGAAGCCCGTGTCCTCCTTTTACAGGCAGCCCATTCAGAGTTCCTGTGAAGGATGTCGTGGACCCCAGCAAGGTCAAAATTGCTGGCCCTGGCCTGGGCTCTGGTGTCCGAGCCCGCATCCTGCAGTCTTTTACAGTGGACAGTAGCAAGGCTGGCCTGGCTCCATTGGAAGTGAGGGTTGTGGGCCCGCAAGGTGAGTACATGCTCTGCCTCCTGACCCACATGCACCCTTCAGCAGGACAGCTAGGACCTAGATCAGGCACTTTGTCTCTGAGTAGGACTGTGAGCTGAAAATTAAATACCTTCAATTATTTTGTCGCTCTATCATGAGTTAAATGCTAGGTCTTGTTTAGAAGTAGGCAGGCCTGTAATTCCTCTAAAAATCTATCTTTTCTCCCAGGAATAACATAGTCCTAGGTTCCTTTTTATAATTTCCATTTATTTAAGTAGCTAGTTAAAGCAAGAGGTATTTGGGTTGTATGTATAATACTGAACTTACTGCCTCAGTACCCGTTCAACATTTGTGAGGGGCCTGGGGGTGGTCTGGATGCGGCCACTGGAAGGGGTCATCCTCTTGGAGATGCTGAGTAGAACATAGGAGAATTTTTGGGGAATGCCAAGTATGTCCAGCCCCCTAGAGTGAGAGGGTCTCTTGGAGAATGGGCTTTATTGGCAGCCCAGAATTGAGGACTGTTATAGCTGGCAGGTCCTTTGGGGACAAATCCCTGAAGTATGTTAAAATTTGCCTTTTTTGGTAAACAAACACATCTTTTTGTGTGTTTTTAACTTCTTAAATAATCTGCATTTTTTTCTTCTGTGATGTGTTGTTGGCTGCTAGAAGTGGCCAGTGGAGCCTTCCTCCTTTGAAGAGGAACCATCTCTTTAATGGGGTTCAGCAGGAGGTTAAGCCTTTTGAAGCTCATGGCAGAAGTGGTTTGGGGGAAATGAGGTCATGGGGGTGGAACCCGATTCTGTGAAATTTCTGAACCTCAAGATGTGTGCATGTGTGGGTTTGTATGCACATGCGTGCGTGTGCGTGCGTGCGTGCGTGCGTGCGTGTGTGTGTGTGTGTAACATAGATATCTGCCTCTAATATGGAGGAATTTGCTAGTAACAGCTTTTTAATTTTAGCTGATGAGATGCATTCCCAGTCATGGCGCAGCCCCTTGAAAATCATTTCAGAGTTCTTTAAAGGTGACCCGAAGGGTGACATTATGAAGACAGGTTTGCATTTTCCCATGAGTCACTGCTTTATGTTACATAACCGGAATGCTCCTTTCTGGACTCACCCTAAAGTCAGCATGTACCTGCCTCGTCTTTGCTTAATGAGCATGCCATGCATGGATTAATGTGCCCTGCCACTGACTTGTGCTCAAGCCTCATTTCAGAACTGGGATCTACAGTCTATCAACCCAGAGCATGCCTTGACTCTGCTTAAAGTAGTCTCTAGGTATCCCCTCAGGACACCACATTGGAGGGTCCCTTGCTCTGTGGGGTTGGTCACTCCCACCTGTCTTACACCTTGACCTGAGCATACTGTCACCCTAGTGGTTTTTGCCCCAAGGTGGCCACAGTTCTGACTGGCTGCCTCATTGGTTAATGTTTGCTGTTCAGGGTTCTGGACACTGGCACTCTCTCAGCTGTGGCATGAAATTGTAAGGATGCACCACATCTGTAGCATGAGCCCTCCCCATACACCCACCAGCAGCAAGCACGGGCAGCCTCCTTAATTATACTCTAGGGCAGACTGAGTGTACTGTAGCCAGCCGAATGCTAAAGTTGTCTCTTGGGGTCATTTCTGCAACCATGAATTGGGGATCTTGTGATTTCTTAGACTGATGATTATGACCTGCTTGCCTTTATGTTACTCATCTGTGGAATCCAGTAGCTCTTGGGGATGGATATGGTCCTGTTTCCAACTCAGCCCGGGCTGGAGTGAAGAGGAGGCCAGGGAGTCACTCAGATCTATCTTCTTTGTCCTCAGGCCTGGTGGAGCCAGTCAATGTAGTGGACAATGGGGATGGCACGCACACAGTTACTTACACCCCATCTCAGGAGGGCCCTTACATGGTCTCAGTTAAATATGCCGATGAAGAGATCCCTCGGAGGTGAGTGCCTTGCATCGGAGGGCTGGGCCCAGAGCAGCTCGCAGCCCACACCCCTGCAGGACCAATAAGCACAGCTCAAGTTGCTCTCCCACTCCTCTGTTCACGGTAGATGTTTCCAGGGACCTGCCCGTCCCACACACACACATTGTCGGACGCTCCTTTTGGTGTTTGCGGTTCTAGCTCTACTCTACTGTCCTCTGCTTGCATCCGTCCTTGCTTTAAAGGCAAGTTGAAGTTAAGAAGTTAGGAGTCTTTGGAGAAATGTGTTCACTTACCTGAGGCTTCCTTTTGCAGACTCCCTCACCCCCAGTCATTTTCTAATTAAAACAAAAGCATTTCTCACTTTGCCTAACAAGAGCACTGTCAGAAGAACAGTGGGTGGTAGCCTTGTTCCCTCCTTCATATTACTACATAAAAATCTTGCACAAGCTGGTTATGTCTGGAATAATATACAACTTTTAGGGAAGTTATATTTTTAAAAGTCTTACCTTAGGGCCAGCAAGATTGCTCAGTTTTCTATAGCGCTTGCTTTGGCAACCACAGGGACTGCGGTTCAATCCCTGGCACCACATGCTGTGGCAGCCCCATCCCCAGGGCAGGCTGATCTAGCCATTAAAAATAAAGTTAGAAGCTTTGCCCACACCCCTAATATATACCTTCCATGAAAAGAGTGACACATATAGTTTTAGCCATGTAAGAATACCTAATTTTAAAATTACTTTTGTAAATTGTTTTATTAGTAGATCAGGGGCCATATAAAGCAGACTAAGTACCAAAGAGGAGTAAAGACAGAGAATGAGAGGACATGAAGCAGCACAGGGGCCACTGCTCTTTCTACTTGGTGACCGTCGTTTTGGCCTAGCACAGGTGGCTCATGTGTGTTCAACTCCATGTTTCTCAAGCTAGTTGGGAATCCTTCCTGAGACTCTGTATCCAGAGAGTGTATTCAGGGCAAGGCTGGCCTGTCCCACATGGCTTCTGTTTCCTGGTTATTGCAGCTAGGCTCGCGGCACTTTGATCGAACTCACTGTCTCTTCCATAAAATTCTTCCTTTGGCCTCAGCCTTCATTAGGAGAGGTAGCTGGGTGACACTTTATCTTATTGACCTGGGTTTGTCACATCTATCAAGTCCCTTCAAGGTCAAGGTCCTTCCCACCTATGATGCCAGCAAAGTGACCGCCAGTGGCCCTGGCCTGAGTTCCTATGGGGTACCCGCTAGCCTGCCTGTGGAGTTCGCGATTGATGCCAGAGATGCTGGGGAAGGCCTGCTTGCTGTCCAGATCACGGTAACTCTCAGTTTTTTTCTGGAGCAAAACCTAATTTTCCTGCCTAGGGATAAGAACAAGGTGCTTTGTTTTCTTTTGGTCTTTTTTGAGACAGGGTCTCACTCTGCAGTTCAGGTTGGCCTTGAATAAACTTAGTAGCCCAAGCTGGTCTCTAACTTGCAATGATCCTCCTGAGTGCTGGGATTAGGGTTTCAATAACCAATTTCTGACAAATATTAGATCACCAAAGAGTTTCCATGAGAAAGTATAAGCATAGGCACATAAAGGATCTGAGGGGCTACCTCCAGGTACCACTTTGTGGTGAGTGTGATACCTTTTTTTAAAAAATAATTTTTTGTTGATCTTTTATTTATTTGTTTTTTACATTATGGCCAGCTCAGCCCACCCTGGCAGTGGGGCTGGCACAGCATGTGATGCTGGGGATCGAACTGCATCTCTGTGTTGCCTAAGCTTGCCTAAGCAGGCAGTTTAGACCACTGAGCTATCTTGCCAGCCTATCATGTATTTCATTCTTATAACTTTTGTTCATTTTTACTTTTAAGAGAATAAAAATTTCCACTTAGGTAGTTAGGACCTAGTTTGATTGAATATCATAGTCAACCCTAAATAAGGGTGTATTAAATGCAGATTTGTCCTCTCTTGGTGAAGAATTCCAGAGGCACGTGGCCTGCTGCTCTGTGGCTTGCGTCTTCTGTCTTGAAGGTCTCCTCATGGACCTGAGGTTCCCAGTGCTCTGGCCACCAGATCTATATGTATGGCAGGCCAGAAGGAGGAAAAAAGGCAAAAAAAAAAAGAGGTCCCCTCCCCATCCAGTCAGCTGTCCTAAACGGGCCACACACAAGTCATTGATATCCGGCCATCTCATTGGGTGGAAGCTAGTCATGAGTGTCATGTATCTGACGGCAAGGATGCTAGGATGGGCAACTGTATACTCCCCCAGCCAAGGAGGAGGGTGCTGTTGGCAGAGAAGAGGAGAGAGGATGTGCAGGGGCTGCCACTGTGTCCATTGCTGCCTCTCAGTGCACGCTGGGCTAAGACACAGTGCGTTCTCCTGACAGACCGTCCTGCTGTTGCTGTCTGCCATAACTAGGTTGCACTAAACTGTCACTTCTGTCTCCTCACATTAGAGAAGCTAATCAGTGAACAAAGCTGATTTGCCACATGGGCACACCATGATACTAAAGCACATTTCTCTGTCATCTGCAGGACCAAGAGGGAAAACCCAAAGGAGCCACCGTCCATGACAATAAAGATGGCACCTATGCTGTCACATACATCCCTGACAAGACCGGACGCTACATGATTGGGGTTACTTATGGGGGCGACGACATCCCCCTTTCTCCGTACCGCATCCGGGCTACACAGACTGGCGATGCCAGCAAGTGCTTGGCCACGGGTGAGTGCAGGTGACATCAGGGTTATGCATGTGGACTTCAGGGCCAGAAATCCAGGTTCTGGTTCTCTCCACTACCACAGAGCAGCTGGGTGAAGCAGGCAGGTTCTTAGTCGTTCTGAACATCAGTCGCACTTAGAGTGAAGATCTTTTAGAGGGTGGTGGTGATGGGGGCTTCAACGTCAGGTTTTGTCCAGAATGGGAGTCTTTCACAGGGTTATTGCAAAGGTCAAGTGAAGGTCAGAGAAGAAAATTGCTTAGCACAGTACCAGCTGCACAGTAGCTATGACTGCACTTTTGAAGTGGGTGCATTTGTTGAGGTGTCAATGAGGAAGACACTGAGGAGAAGAAGCAGATTTTTGCCTTTAGGACTGGGTAGGTGGTTCAGTTCTTCAAGATTCTTTCAAGAGCTTTTCAGGTCAGCATCAGAGAAGCACATCAAAGGATCCCAGGTTTTCCTAAGGAGTTCTTCGGGGATAATTGATCTTGCTGCTCATAGCCTTTCAGTCTCTAAGAGCAGCTCCTGCAGCTTGAGGGTGCGGCTTCCACAGACTTCAAAACATGAATCGCACCTTGGAAATGAAACCGATTTAACTTTTCCTCAAAAAGGGAACCCACTCCCGAGCTCCCCCTGGACGGGCCCTTCTCTCTCATTTCTCAGCTGGGCCTGGCATCAGGGCGAGGCCATGAGTTGCTCTGCTCAACTCTTCCTGTCTCATTGGTGGCAAAAATTGAGAATCTTCAGGAGAGGGGTTGGGGAGATGGCTTCCTGGCACAAGCGCCTGCATGGCAAGTGCAAGGTTGTGAGTTCAAACCTCAGTCCTGTAAAATTAAAAAAAAAAGAAAGAAAAGAGAATCTGCAGCAGAATGCTCTCCACAGCCTGCAGGTGCCTGTTTGCCATGCCTTTGGGTCTGCTACCCGGTGCCCTCCACAGATTGGCTCTAGTTTTCTCTTATCTTGCTGTCTGAACAGATATTCTTACTACTTCCTCTTGTGCCTGTGTTTGTTTTTGTTCTTTTCAATGCTTGGGATGAAATATAGGGCTTCTGTGCTGAGCTGCATCCCCAACCGTTCCAGAATGTTTTGGACTTTGAGACAGAGTTTCACGAACTCACTGAACTTGCCATTCTCCTGCCTCTCTGCCTTGCCCTGCACTCTTTGCCCACATTTCTGTGGCTCAGTCTGTCCTGGGCATTGCCATGTGAGCCTGGATGCTGCCTCCAGCTGCCCTGATAGGCCATGAGCATTTGAGAGGAGAAACCATACCTTGTTTCTCTACACGTCCCTGGCACTTGAGGAAATGCTTGGTCTGTTTGCTGAAGACCAGAAAGACCTTCCCTCACCATAGTTTTCGATGTAGGCAGCCTGGGGCCATCCTCCAGTGGGTGCTGGGGGCACTGAGAGCTTATAGGTACCCTCATTTATTGAGCAGTGGATGGACTGCTATCTTGAGCAACACTTCTCTAAGTGATCTTTAGGGTATCTCTCTGTGGCAGCTGTTAAAAATAACAGCACAAACAAGCATGATTTGTTCCTGGGTCTTGGGGACCTCATGTTCTTGTCCATTTCTTTTATTGTCTTCTCTTGAACTCCCCAGGTCCTGGCATCGCCCCCACTGTGAAAACGGGTGAAGAGGTGGGCTTTGTGGTGGACGCCAAGACTGCTGGCAAGGGGAAAGTGACCTGCACAATTCTGACCCCAGACGGCACTGAGGCTGAAGCTGATGTCATTGAAAATGAAGATGGCACCTATGACATTTTCTACACAGCTGCCAAGCCAGGCAACTACATTATCTATGTGCGCTTTGGCGGCATCGATATTCCCAACAGTCCCTTCAGTGTCACGGTAAGCAAAATCCCTTCTCCAGACCGTGCTGCTGGTGTCAGATAGCATGCAGTGGCTGGTTGCTGAACCCTGACTAGAACACCCCTTACATCCCGCCTTGTAGAGTTCTAGCTTAATCTCTAGAAACATGGACCTTTGCCTCTCAGGGTATTTAGAGAAGCTCATTGGTGACCAGTGTTTCTGTCATAAGTGACTTCAGCAATGTCCTGGCCTAAACTCAGTTCAAAAGGAGATACTTTCTAGAAGTATCCTTTTGCACACTAAGAAGTAACTTTTTTTTTTTTTTTTTTTTTTGGCAGTACTGGGGATTGAACTCAGGACCTTGTGCTTGCCAGGCAGGCACTTATTCTACTGAGCTAACCCCCAGACCCCCGAGAAGTGACAGTTTTTATTGTTAGTTCTTCCTGTGTAGTCTCCTTTACATGATTGCAAGAGAGAGGGTCCTGATGTTCTTTTTATCAATAGACTTGATTCTGGACTGAAACCAACTTTAGCTGTGATTTGGAAAGATTTACACTTTGTCTATGAATAGGAAATACTGTGTCTTTTAAAGCTAGCAGTGCCTGAAGGAAAGCATCATGGGAAAATCTGGGCCAGCATATAATCAACAGTGTCCTTAACCCTCTACCCCTCACCCCACCTTGGGAACTGGAGATTAAACAAAGGGCCCTAGCACTGAGCTGTACCCCAGCTCATTTTAGTTTTTATTTCAACATGGGGTCTTACTAAGTAGCTGTATTGTCCAGTCTGAGCTTGAACTTGTGATCCTGAATGCTAGGGTGATAGCTATACCGCTGCCTGGCTTAGTTTTCAGTTCTGGGTGACTTTTAGATCTTCCTCTGGGTATGAAGGGCCTTCCAGCAGGATGGGAGTACAACTTTGGGAGAATTACCTACTGTCATCTCAGACAGTGTGTCACTGTACAGTATGGCTGTCCATGGAGCTGGCCCCGTGGCCACCTACCATCCTTTGCCTGTGGCTGGGCCGGAGCAGCCATGCTTCTTCTCAGGTTTCTCAGCCTCTATAAGTTTGTTGCATCCACCACTGACAAAGCACCTTCTAATTTCACAATGTGCTGTGGTGGAAAAGGATAAAACACTCCATTCCAAACAGAAACCCAAGGAGTTCTCCCAAGTAGTCCTCAATCTACCATAGCTTTTTGCTTTTGCCTTTGCCTTGACATTAATCGGTAAACAGCATAGCATAGGACTGGATGAGGCTCATTTATATCTCAAGTATGTAAACACTTGTCAGCTTTGGATGGTTTCCATTTGGAAATGTTTTTCTCCTGTGGGGAGAAAGCACAGCTAGAAAGTTTATGTCCTTAGTTACAGAAAGTTACAGTGGAGGTTTGTTTTGTTTTTCTGAGACAAGGTCTTGCTATGTATTCCAGGCTAGCCTCAAACTTGCAGTGGTCCTTGTGCTTCAGCCTCCTAAGAGCTGAGATTACAGGCATGTGCCTACATGCCCAGCTCAGTTGTAGTTTTTTGGGTTTTTTTTTTTGTTTTTGTTTTGCTTTTTTTCTTTTTGAAACAGGGGCTTGCTATGCAGTTCAGGCTGGCCTTGAGCTCACTTTTGTAGCCCAGGCTGGTCTCGATCCTCCTGCCTCAGCTTCCTAAGTGCTGGGATTACAGGCATGCACCACCATGCCCAGCAGTTGTAGTTTTAAGAGTCATCTTCTGTCTAAGGGTGGTTTTATCTTGTTGATTAGAATTCGGCAAGGGGTACTAGGGAGGTAGCTCAGTGGTATAAGCGCCTGCCTGGCAAGCACAAGGACCTGAGTTTGATCACTGGTACTGCACGCCATGCTGGCCCTGAAACCAGATGTCTGTAATCCCAACACTGGGGAGGCTGAGATAGGAAGATCATTATGAGTTGGGAGTTGCATATTGAGACTCTGTGCCAAATGAATGAATGAAAAAGAATTGGACAGGACCGGAGGCACAAGCAACCTCTGGACAAGTCATGCCTGTGATCCTGTAGGCTGAGTTTAAGAGACCTCAAGGCCTATAAATCTCTGAGTGAGAAAGGTAGGGTCGAGGTATTGGGGATCATTTGAGCAGGAAGGTCTGAGGCCTAAGTAAGGTTCTGGCTTCCAAACTCTAACCACCGCTGGAGATAGAAGACAGAAAGACTTTGCGCTCCTATTTCATGCTTTTGCCAGCCTTAGCTAGAAGGAGAGGCTTCCTCTTCATTGTGTCCCTTGATCAGAGTCCTTCCATTGTGTGTCTCCTTATAGGTTTGAGGCTCGAAGCCCTTGGACACCTGGCACTCTATTGAAAGCAAATGTCTCAAGGCAATGCCAGTTGTGTCATTCTCACAGCACGTAGATACAAGTGGCTTACCTGCTTGTCACCACTGAGAATTCCCAAATAGGCCATAGCCTCACCTTGCAAGTCCTTTCCTCCTGCTAATGTGACGCTGCATTCGCTCCATCCTGAGGAGCCCAGGGAGGCAAGGTCAGGGCTGTTCCAAATGCAGTGCCACACCAAGCTTTCAGATAAGCACAGCCCTTTCTGCTGCTGCTGCTGTGCACAGCCGGAGTCAGCCTGAGTGCACCTTGGTCTTTGTTACGGCAGGAGATGAATGAATGGGGAGAGGCTCTGTCCCTGCTGACTCAGTGGGTTATTAGCCAATATCTAAGATGGGTTACACGTCTAAGATTCTTAAACATTGAATTTATAAAAACTTTAATAAAGCCTGAACCCCTGAAAGTTTTAAGAATCCTGTCTCCCGAATCCTTGCTTCAGAGATGAGTGGCGTCGGATTTTACCTGCCTGTACCACCGACGCTCGAGTCTCATGCATGGGATCACGATGTGCATGTTGCTTTGCAACTTGCTTTTTCCCTGATTGTGATTGTGGAGAGAAAGCCTTCCCTGTCTCAGACTCCACTACTTTTTACAACAGTGGCTCAGTGTTCCCTGACAGTCTTACCATGGTCTAGTTGCCCAAGGCTCCAGCTGTTGGACATTAGGGTTCTTCCATCCCTCCTGACCACACAGAGCTCCAGGAAAACTCCTTGCACGCATCACTTGTCTATGGAAGTTCTTGCCCACACTGGCTTGATTGCAGGAAGTGGGGTTGAGGGTTCAGAGGACCCGTGCATTTGGCATTTGGAGAGAGGATGCAGCGTTCCCTGCAGAAACATAATACAAATATGCTTGCCCATGAGAGCTAGGGCCTCCCTGCCGCAGGAGGTGGAGTGATGCGGATGAAGTAGTGGAGTCAGGTTGTAGAATCTGTTAAATGGAGCCAGTGCGATTCCCAATTAATCTCCATTTGCCACCAACCAGGCCACGGATGGGGAAGTCACGGCCGTGAAGGAGGTTCCGGTAAATGCATGTCCCCCTCTATTCAGGCCCCGGGGTCCGCTTCCCCCTCCCCTGTGTTTCTGTGTTTACTCAACCTTCATTTCAGAAAAGCTACCACCTGCTTCTGGGTTTGCTTACGCCCTCTGGGTGACCTGGTCACTGGTGTGTCCCCACTGATCCACCCTTCACAATGATCCCGCTTTTTCTGCAAGGCCCACCTTCGCATCACCGTCATGCTCCATGAATCGCCCCGCCATCGTGTGTGTCCACGCTCATTATCTTCTGTCTCCATGGCTACGGAGCAAGGTGGACAGCTGTGTGGCAGGCCAGCTGCTGGCTCAGAGCTGCCATTTGCACATTTATTTTCTGTTCAGGGTCAAGGCCACCTGCTGCTCCTCTCTGCCACTTAAAACGCACCTTCTTTTCCAGGCCACAAGCCACTAAACCTTTCCAGGTGGAGCCTCTTGGGACTCAGACATTGCTATCTCTCACTTTCCCACTTTTCTGTGGGTGCTGCTGGGAATTTTACAAGCAGACTGGCCAGTGATTTCTAGTAAATTGGTCAGTGGGACTTTTCCAGTCTTTCAGGTTCCACTCTGGGCCTAGGGCCAATTAGACAAAGCCAGTACCTTATAAGTGGCCTTAGTGCCAAATCCTGGCCTCCTTGACTTGCAGAATTCCCAGTTGCTCTGGTCCTGTAGCTTCCCCAACCCATACTGTTGTCCAATTCACTCATTGAAAACTGCTTCCTGTTTTTAGGTAACTGAAGAGGCCTATCTCCCAGTGAGTGACATGAACGGGCTGGGCTTTAAGCCTTTCGATCTGGTCATTCCGTTTGCAGTCAGGAAAGGAGAAATCACAGGTAAATCCTTATGAAAGTGTGTCATCCCCCTCCCCGCCTCCCCTGGCACACTGGTAGGTCCTGCAGGGGTGGTGCTACTCCTCACCCAGTGCTCCTGCTTCAGGCTCTGGCAGTTAGTTGGTCTAGAAGCCTCTGACATTGAGCCACATGTTCTTTGAGGAGGTGGTTTGTCTGTAGCTTGTATTTCATTCTTGAGAGATCTTATCTGTTCTAGGTTAAAAACGGCTTTGTTTAGGTGCCTCTCCACTGTCCTGTTCCTTTTGCCCTTCTCTCCTGCCCTCTCTACTTTTCCACTTTTCTAAATATAGTCTGAGCTCAACACTGAGGTCTGTTGTACAAGAGTTACTTTTTCTTTTCAGCCTTCTCAGTGCCTCTTCTTTTGATTGGCTGAGCTGCTTATGTGGCTAGGTTTGTGGTCTTCTCAAGACCCGTTCGAGCCTCTAATTTGCCAGTTGTAGAAACCCTCTGAGGAAGCCAGAAGGAGCCAAAAAAAATCAAATAGGCCTCCAATTCCAAACACTGTGGGACTTGCATGGTTGAGGAAGTATGAACATTTTTGGGTCTGAGGATATCTGTGCATTGTGCTGAGCTTCTTGTGGAAAGCGACAGGTGGGCTCATAGCCCATGTTCCTGTGCCCCACAGGAGAGGTCCACATGCCATCCGGGAAGACGGCCACACCCGAGATCGTGGACAACAAGGACGGCACAGTGACTGTCAGATACGCACCCACTGAGTTTGGGCTACATGAGATGCACATCAAATACATGGGCAGCCACATCCCTGGTAAGTAGGGCTCAGCAGCGGGGCTGGCAGGGCCACCAGGCCTACATGCTCGGGGTCGCTCTTGGCATTTGAGAGTCTGTAGGTCTAGTCAGCTGCTGTGCGGGAACTCTTGGAGCAGGCTTGGACATGCAGTGTTGTCATCCCTGTGAAACCAGACAGCCTGGGACTCCAGTGCATTAACCAGTTTCCCGAAGATTCTACAGCTCAGCATCCCAGATCATAGTGCAGGCCCTCGGGTCTGCAAGTTGTTTGTCTTTGTTATAAACAAAGTTGTGGCCCAAGGTCAAGTGAGGAAAAGATTACAAGGCTCAGTGAGGGACTTTCCAGCCTGGCCTGGGGAACCTTGTAGGATGTGGGGCAGTGTCAGACAGGCAAAGAGGTAGGTAGAAGAGGCCAAATCGGTGGCAGGGAAAGCTGGCTTAGGTTATATGGCCACCTGCCTGCAGGTGCACCGGTGGTCATACTGTTTGTTCTTCTTGTTTTGTAATTATTTAAATACTTTCTATTTAATATTTTGGGATGGTAACACATAGTTTAAAAACAAAAGTGATGTTGGAAAAGGTTTCCTTTCTACATAGTCTCTTCTTTAATCTGACTATAGGTACATTTTTGTGTTCGAGTTGAGAGTAGTTTTAAGACTCTACACACAAATGGGAAATAGCATTTAATATCTCTCCCCCGCCCCCCATCTGCAGATGGGTGTGCACTTGCTCTTTCTGTCTCACAGTGTATCAGGAGCACTGTACACGTATGTGTAGAGAATGTCTACACAGGGCCCCCATCTGGACTCTCCACTGCATATTTTGCCAGGTCCCAGCCAACATCCTTTTGCTGCAATGTCCTTTGGGTTTTGGTTCCCAGAGTGAGGGTGCTGTGACTTTGTTAGACTGTGCCCACTGTCCACCCTGGGGCCCACTCCATCTCCATACCCACCAGTGACAGGGCCACCAGCCCTTTCACAGCCAGTACAGTGAGCTGTCAGGTGTTTGGATTGGTGCCAGTTGAACTGTTGACAAAAAACAGTCCTTGGTGTTGTTTTGTTTGCATTTCTCTTGTGGGTGAGCAACTTTGTGTTCAAGTGCTGTTCATATTTCTATTTCTCTGAACTGAAGGCTCATGTCCATGATCAAGCATGCCTGTGGTTGTGTTCTGTTTGTTTTTAAAAGAATGGCACAAGGCCGTTAGTACTACATAGCAACTTGCTTTTTTTCCTTTTACTGGAACGTATTATGGGTGATGTGTCAAGCTGATAGGCACAGATCTTCCTTGGTTTTTTTAATGGCCCATGAGTAGACCAGCTCCCCTATTGTTGGATGCAGGGGTCTTCTGATGGTTATGTGACACAAATGGGAGGGACAGCTTGCATCTGGCTGGATGTGGGCGTGGACAGGGAAGACCTCTGTGGGACCAGTCCTAGAGCTCAGCTCCTTAGACCAGGCGGCCTCACGTTTGCAGTGGTGACCTTCTGACTAAATGATCTTTGCAGTTACCTTCCTCTAGCGGTGGGTCACTTGTGTGCATGGCGAATGTGTCTTCCTTAGTTGTCAAGTTGAGCTGGATTCTCCCGTCCAATGTGGGCCGGCAACAGTTTTCCTCACAGGAATAATATTGTGTGCAGCCCACAGCACAGCATGTTGTGTTCTAGCCTGCGGCAGGGGAAGGCACACAGCTTCTCTTTTTGTTGTGTGCCTATGTGCCTCTACATAGCAGATGCCAGACCTGCCTGCTGATAGGTAAATGCTCAGATACCCGTAGTCTACCATATTCATAAACCTCTTAACGAGCCCCAATTTTGTCTGTGTCCTTGGCCAATCCAGAGAGTCCTCTGAAGTTCTACGTGAACTACCCCAACAGTGGGAGTGTTTCTGCCTATGGCCCAGGCCTGGTGTACGGAGTAGCCAACAAAACTGCCACCTTCACCATTGTCACTGAGGATGCAGGAGAAGGTACTGTGTGGTTTACATGTTCATGTTCTTCTGGCTTTCTATTACATATTCATACTCAGTATATTACATATTCATGTTCTTTTAGCCTTCTGTCCCATATTTGCAGTCTATTACATATTCATTATTCATATATTACATATTCATGCTCTTCTAGCTTTTTTTTTTTTTTTTGTACCAGGGATTGAACTTGGGACCTTGCACTTGCCAGGCAAGCACTTATTTTACTGAGCTATCTGCCAGGCCCCCAGGGCAGCTTTTAAAGATGAAATTATTACTAAGTGTCATGGTACATACCTGCCATTCTGGCACTTGAGAGGCTGAGGGGGGAGGGTCATTGGAGCCCAGAATTTGAGACCATCATGGTAATGTAATGAGGCCCATCTTTTTTAAAAAAAATTTTTTTTAGGACAGGGTCTACAGGGTCTCACTGTGTACATCAGATTTGCAGTGATTCTCCTGTTTTCAGCTTCCCCAGCACTGGGATTACAGGCACATGCTACCACACCCAACCCCAGTTGTCATCTCAGCATGCCCTGAGGGTGGGGCTGGCATGGTAGGCTAGGGATCAGACCCCAGCCTCTGCTCTCTGCCTAAGCAGGCTCTTTAATCTCCTGAACTATCTGGCTTACCCTGTGAAGCCCATCTTAAAGTAGGGGCAAAAAGAAAAGAAGAAAAAGAAACTATACTGGGTAGTAATATTTGCTTGTTTTCTGGCACATTAATCTCTCTTTCATAAGAGTTCCTTTCTCTTATCCAAAGCAGAAGCTTTTGAACTCTTGTATTCTGCTTAAAATAGAATTTGTTATGAAATATTTTACACAACCTACCTGAAGTTCAAATGTGTTTCACCTAAGGATGTTTTGGTTTGGTTCTTTTCTTAAATGTGTTCACAGGGCCTGCCATGAATCACTTAGTGTCTCTTACCCTGTGGTGCTTGTGGGCTCTCTGTGATGGCAGTGACCGTGTATCTGTCCCTGGCCCGGCCTGTCATGTGATTACCCTGTAGGGCTCTGTCTCGTCCTTATTCTGTGCCTCCTGCAGAGTTAGGGGTACTTGAGGGAGCAATCCAGGTGTGTGTGGGGGCCGGAGGGGGCATCTTCCCAGAGGACTTTGGCCTTGTAGCCTCCTCTGTCCTGCTGTAACCTCCGTTGAGGTACATGTAGATTGTGTCATTCTCTTGTCCCTGGCATCAGGCCTGCCCTGGATGTCTAGTGTCTTCATCCTGCCCTCTCTCAATGCCCTCCCTCACTGCTCCCCATCTCAGGTGGCCTTGACCTGGCTATTGAGGGGCCCTCAAAGGCGGAAATCAGCTGCATTGACAACAAAGACGGGACGTGCACGGTGACCTACCTACCTACCTTGCCAGGCGACTACAGCATTCTCGTCAAGTACAATGACAAGCACATCCCTGGCAGCCCCTTCACAGCCAAGATCACAGGTAGGGTTGCCCACCTCACTGGCAGTTTCTTCATGAGGGGCATAGCTACCCAGAAAGCTGCGTTTGACCATGTGTGGCAGGCTAGGCATCTATTCTAGTTTAGATTTTTATAGAGACTTTTGGAGGGTCCCTTACATGATAACCTGGGGGGAAACAAGAGTGCCTATTTAGAAGGCATTTATTTTGTACGGGTATGCAAAAGGCCAGCACTCGACAGAGATGTTCAGACAGTCCTTGCTGCCTGAGTGCCTGAGCTCACAGGCATCCATCCATATTACTACTAGACAGGTCTTGTGCTGTTCATTGTACCAAGAGGAAAGTGAGGTTAGGCGAGGTATGTAGCAGCTTAGCCAGGTTCGCCAGTGGCTATTCTAGGCTATTCAGAACCAGGTATCGCATTCCAAGCCTCGTTTTCCCAGCTGGGTTCTGTCCGCTGGGTTTGGATCCTGCTCCCAATGGGTTACAAGGAAGAAGTATAAGGTAGGCTCTTATTCCTGAGGTACTCAGACCTGTCTGAGGATTGTGCCTGGTGCTCACTGCATAAATGCCCAAGGGTATGGCAGTGGGTGGAAGATGTCTCTTCCCACCAAGATTCCTTTAACAAGCAGCCCGTGAGATTTCATGTCTCAGTGTCTGCCAGCTCCTAGTCCCTTGAGCCAGCTGTAAGTTTCAGTCATGCTGTGCTGGTCTGGCTGCCCCCTATGTTGGTCAGGCATGTCCTGGTTGGTTCTTTCCTGTTCACCTGCGGTGGGCTGTGGAGGGCTGGGCTGGCCACCTGTCACACAGGTGTGTTGGTGGTTTTCCAGATGACAGCAGGCGGTGCTCCCAGGTGAAGTTGGGCTCGGCGGCTGACTTCCTGCTGGACATCAGTGAGACTGACCTCAACGCCCTGACAGCCAGCATCAAGGCCCCGTCTGGCCGTGATGAGCCCTGTCTCTTGAAGAGGCTGCCCAACAACCATGTTGGTGAGCGCAGCCGCTTTCTGCCTGGGACCTGGAGATCCAGGGTGGGAGGACGGGCTCTTGAGAAGTCCTTTCCTGGGAGACTGGTGGCTCCCTGGGGTGTGCGACATGCTAAGTCCCCTGGGTCTCATAGGAGATAGAAGCTCGAGTATGGTTCACATTTTGCCACCAACAACCTGACTTGTCAGGAAGTCACAGTTGGCGAGTGGGTCATTCCCCTCCCCAGTTTCCTCTCTCCTCCCCCACATCCCTGCCTGCCTCCACGTCCTCGCCTCCCTCCTTACAACCCCTAATTTTGTTTCTGCACAGGCATCTCCTTCATCCCCCGGGAGGTAGGCGAGCACCTTGTCAGCATCAAGAAGAACGGCAACCACGTGGCCAACAGCCCTGTGTCCATCATAGTAGTCCAGTCCGAGATCGGGGATGCGCGCCGAGCCAAAGTCTATGGCCGCGGCCTATCAGAAGGCCGGACTTTTGAGATGTCTGACTTCATTGTGGACACGCGGGATGCAGGTCTGTGGGATAGTTCCAGAGGAAATGCCTGTAGTTTAAAGGAACTGGCATTGTTTTTTGTTTTTTGGGTTTTTTTTTCTCAGACTGCTTTATTTATCCTGCCAACTGTTTCTTCTCTCTGAGCATCCTTTGAGGGCAAAGTCCTTCTACCTGCATAATCATTTAAACCTGGGGAGTGGGGAGTGTTGGTCTTTATTTTTTTAGATGAAGATATTGAGGCTTACAGGGATCATAGCCCCCTCTGCTCTTGGAATTTGAGACTAAAATTCTGGACAAAGCCCCAGAGCAGATGGCTGTTGGTTCTCAGGTTGTTACACCTTTACATCTGTTGGCTTAGTTGTGGCAACAAGCAGCGGTTTAAAAATTCAAATTAGGACCATAGCTGGGAATAAAGCCTGGAGACAGTGCGTGCTGTCCTGGAGACCATGGCTGTGTGGAACATGTGCTCTGTGGGATGGCAGTAGATGAGAGAGCTCTGTAGTCCAAGCCATGTTCAGGAGGTCTAGAACTTTTCAGAGCCTTTAAACTTCTCCCCTGCCCGAGGCTCCCCAGACAAGCTGTTGCTCCCTTCTTTTTACCATTTGCCTTGAATATCAAGGGGTGTGCACCCATTCCACATGTGTCAAGCCCCGCCTACCTAGGGAGTTGCTGTTCAGTCACCCCGGGGCTGCTGTGTGTTGCAGGTTATGGCGGCATATCCTTGGCAGTGGAAGGCCCCAGTAAGGTGGACATCCAGACGGAGGACCTGGAGGATGGCACCTGCAAAGTCTCCTACTTCCCCACTGTGCCTGGGGTTTACATCGTCTCGACTAAATTTGCTGACGAGCATGTGCCTGGTATGTGCTCCTCCCTGCCCTTCTCTCTGAGGCTGGGGTCTGCCATAGATATGGAAACTCGGCCTCCGGGCTGCTTACCTGTGCCTTCTTGGTCTCGCAGGAAGCCCATTTACTGTAAAGATCAGTGGGGAGGGAAGAGTCAAGGAGAGCATTACCCGGACCAGCCGGGCCCCATCCGTAGCCACTGTTGGGAGCATCTGCGACCTGAACCTAAAAATTCCAGGTGAGTATAGGAGGCAGAGAGGGGCATGGGGCAGGGGGCGGCCTGGGGAACCGACTTCAGCCACTTCACCCAAAACACGCCGTCCAAGTCGGCCCTGGTGGCCTGGCCATTTCATGATTTTCTTTTATGCTTATTTTCACAGAGCCCTATTTAAGGACAATAAATCTATTTATCTGAATTGTTTTCTTTCAAATGAAAATTACTTTGTCGTATGACATAGAGAAAGCATAGCTGTGCTTTTAGATTTACTGTTTATCAAATAGAATGAGGAGAGAACTGGGTCCGTTGATAACCAGGATCTGGGGGTGTTAGAGGTGGCGGCCTTCTAGCATGTCACTCATCCCTGTCGTGCCTCACCTTAGGACAGGGGCTGTGTTGCAAAGCTGAGCGGGCCATGCTCAGCCCTGTGGGAGTGAGCTGTTCCTTACGGGCCCACATAGTCCGTGTGAAGTGTAGTCCAGTTCTTTGTACAGAGAGTTTGCCGTGGACACCAGGAATTTCGCAGCTCCTTTGCTCACAAGCCGCTGTGGGGGTTGCATACGCTGCGGGAGAAAGAGGAGAAAGCAGCCCCAGTGATGCTCCAGCGGTCTCTGGGAGGGGCAGCTTTTGGACACGGCACCTCCTGTCTTTGCTAGTGTGCTGTGCACCTGCCTTCTTAGCTGTAGTTGGTCAGTGGCTCCTGACAGGCAGCTACATTGTGTGGATGGGCTGTGTGTGGGTGTGCTCCGAGCTGCGTTACCACGGGCTTGAGACAAGTCACTTTAAAAGAGCTGTATAGGGCTGGCAAGATAGCTCAGCAGAGTAAATGCCTGCTTTGGCAAGCATACGGACCAGGGTTTGATGCTCCTTCTCACTTTCCATCCTGTCCCCACCCCCAGGGACCAAATCCCCTGAGCCTGTGACCAAATTTAGGCATAGTGGCACATGCCTGTAATCCCAGGATTGGGGAGGCTAAAACAAGAGGATCCCTGTGAGTCTGAGCTGCATAGTGAAACCCTGTACCAAATACATAAATGGAAGAGACTGGTCAGATAGCTCAGTGGACTAGAGCACCTGCTTAGGCAGAGCTTAATGGCTGGGGTTCAATCCCGGGTGTGCTGTGCTGGTCCTGCCCCTGGGGTTCATTGAGACTGCTATTGAGACAGGATGTGGCAGCGTATATCCCAGCACTGTGGAGGCTGAAAACAGGAGGATCACTATGAGTCCGACCTATGTACTGAGACCCTGTAAACCCTCTACTAAATACCAAAAAAAAAAGTTAAGAGTCTATTAATGGACAGAAAGAACTCAAATGTTTTGGTCAGTAACTAGAACAAAACCATACAATTCAAAGCTGCCTTTGGCAGGAAGAGCTAATCTGGGCCTTGTTGGTTTTCATAAGTGGAAGAGAGCACAAACTCAAATACATAAATGGAAAAAAAGAATATTAAAAGAGCTGTATGGATTGTGAATGTGAAAAGGCCCTGTGCCCCGAAGAGGAGGGGATCCCCAGGATCGTTGGCGGTGCATTGTGGAGGCAGCCGTGCTATGCCCCTTGGTGCCCCTTTCTCCACACTGCCCATAGTCCTGGGCACTGCCTTCCTTCCGTCCCTACCTCGCCAGGCGGATGGGACAAGTGTAGCATCCCATTGATATTTCACTTCTTGCATTGCTAGTGACGGGGCCTACCTTCAGCTGCTCTGCTGTCCTCTCTTCCGTTCTCCTTGCATACTTGTTTCTTGAGGGATCAGCACGTGACTTTGTGCCAGGTGGACACTTGTCCTTTGCCTCCTCTGGCTTTTGGCATCCTCAGGTACATGGTAGCCTCTGGGGGAGAGGCCATCCCCTCCTTACCCATGTGAGCTTTCTACTCTTTTGGAAGACGAGGGTAGCTCCTCGGTTTCCAGGTGTCTATAGGACCCAGGCAATGTTGATTTTACAACACAATAAATGAACAACACAATAAATGAACAAACGGAGCAGTAGTGACAGGCATCTATTTTTCCCTCGTATCATGGTGGCCAAGCTGAGCTAACATGGTCAGGTGTCAGTGAACCTCTTGAGGTTGTAGAAGGCCAGCTTTTCCAGCGACCCTTCCAGAGTAGGGAGCAGAGATGAGCCAACTCCTTTTGGACTCTGCTGAGGGCACTGGACCCTTCACCTCCCAAAAGCCTTACTACCTCTTAGGTCTGCCACCCTGGGGGTGTAACAATCAGCATGAGTTTCAGAGGAGTGCGATCAGTCTGTATGTAGCACAATGCGGCCTCTTCTTAACCTCCCCTCCTTTCTCTGTCCTCAGGGCTCAGTCTGAACTGCTCAACCCAGATCCTGTAGGGCTGAGGGTGCAGCCTCTTATGGGCTCTAGGTAACACCAGTGCCTGGTGCCCCGCCTGCTGCCCGCTGACTCCTCCACATTAGTGTGGGCACACCCAGCACTTGGTCCTGGTGGCCCAAGGCATCACTTTCCTGACTGTATGGCCTCTGGTTTGCTGAAGAGCTTTGCTCACGCATGGATCCCCCCTGCCTGTGGGAGCGACTCACAAACACCTTTATGTACTTCTTGTCCTGTTACCTCAAAGGACAAGAAATGCCAAAGCTTTTTGATGATGAGAAATGAGGTTCTTGTGTTTTCTGCTCTTTGCCTACTTAGGGGACAGAGCACATCTAAGCATGACAGCCACGTCACATTTGTCCCAGGAATACCTAAGCTGCTGTGGATTTTATTTACATCCTGTCACTCCACTGTCAGCTCAGGCCATGACTTGAGAATGTCGTGAAGTAACTGGGCAGATTGTAAACATGCTCAGTGGGGCAAGGAGTGTCAGTGCCCCCAGAATGCCATCTGCCCCGGTGGCCTTCAGGGTCCTGGCCCTCCATGCTGGCCCCAGCAGAAGCGACCTCAGCCCGAGCACTCCTTGCCCACCAGACCGCACCTGCACCCTCCGTGGCTTGCTCTGCACGTCCCTCCTGCCTCAGCCTTTCACCCTAATTTTCCTCTTTCTCCCTATTCCCACTGCCTTTCAGAAATTAACAGCAGTGACATGTCAGCCCATGTCACCAGCCCCTCCGGCCGGGTGACCGAGGCAGAGATCATGCCCATGGGGAAGAGCTCGCACTGTGTCCGGTTTGTGCCCCAGGAGATGGGTGTTCACACGGTCAGCGTCAAGTACCGTGGGCAGCATGTAACTGGCAGCCCCTTCCAGTTCACCGTGGGACCACTCGGCGAAGGGGGTGCGCATAAAGTCCGGGCAGGGGGCCCCGGCCTGGAGAGAGGAGAAGCCGGAGTGCCAGGTGAGCGTCCCAGGCAGGCGGCCACCGAAGGAGAGTGAAGTGGGGTCTTCTGGCACATGCACCTGCTCCCTGGCCCCACGGAGAGGACCTCTGCAGGGTGGTGGTGGGTCGTCCTTACTGGAGGCTTCTGTGGCGTGGTGGGCTTGGATCATTCCTGTATCCAAAGCTAAACAGGCTTATGGGACTTCTCAGGGGCTGTAACTTAGCGTGCAGCAAGATCTGTATGCTAAGAGGGAACAGAGGGGGCCGACTGTTCCCGGAGTATGTGAATGGCTGGTGTTCTGTGGAGCACAGTACAGTGCCGCAGAATCCACTGCAAGGGTCCCTTCTCCTGCTGGCTGCTGGGGGAAGATCTGTGGGGAGAATACTGGACATTCTCAACCTTTCCTGGCTTAGTCTGGGTGTGTGTTCCAAAGATACAAAGTTTCCCATGAACACAGGAATCGGGTGGGTGCGCAGGACACGGTGGTGATGGCTTGTTCACTAACTGGGTGTTTCTTTGCTCTCAGCTGAGTTCAGCATCTGGACCCGGGAAGCGGGCGCTGGGGGCCTCTCCATTGCTGTTGAGGGCCCCAGTAAGGCCGAGATTACATTTGATGACCATAAAAATGGGTCATGCGGTGTATCTTACATTGCCCAAGAGCCTGGTATGTACTCAAGGATCAGTTGAGGATGTTGTCCTTGTGCAGAGGTGGTTAGGCTGCCAGAAACGAAAACCCACTGAGGGCCAGCGAGATGGCTCAGCAGCCTAAAGCACCTGTGTAGGCCAGCTTAGGCCAGTGCGCAGGGACCGTGTGCTGTACCAGCCCTGCCCCCAGCATGGGCTGAGCCAACCAAAAAAAAGAAGCCCATTGAACCAGCTCCAGTAAAGCTGCTAGGCCTCCAAGGGGCCAGAATTCCTGTTCTTGTCTCCCCTTTCCTTTCTCTGTTGAGCTCTCTGCCGCTTGCTGTCTTGTAACTGCTTCATTAACTGACGCATGCTCTCTGCCCCTCCCTGCACCACGCACGCTTGGTGGAGCAGAAGTTCTGCATCCACTGTGCGCAGGGAGCCCTCTGGGCTCTGCCGAAGCTTGTGGACATCATTGTCAAGGTGAAGTTGTGCAAGATACAAAATGAGTCGTACTATAGAGGAAACCAATTATATTAACACGGAGTTATTGAAATTCTATGAAAATATAGTTACCAGTAGTCATCACATGGGCATCATAGCCATATGTTGTCCTGACTAATACCTCAAGTCATAAGACATTGTGAAGAGCCTTAATGACCCTAATTTCCAAGTAGAGCTGGGTATAAATGGTTAGGTCAAGACATTTGTAAAAGTTTTTTTTTTTTCTTTTTGAGACAGGGTCTCACTATGCAGTTCAGGCTGGCCTTGAGCTCACTTTTGTAGCCCAGGCTGGTCTCGAACTCACACCAATCCTCCTGCCTCAGCCTCCTGAGTGCTGGGATTACAGGCGTGAGCCACCACGCCCGGCTATTTTATTTATTTTTATGGCTGGCTCACCCTGCCCTGAGGGCAGGGCTGGTGCAGGATGTGGTGCCGGGGATTGAACCACGGTCCCTGCAGCCGCCTAAGCTTTCCTAAGCAGGCGGTTTAGACCACTGAGCCATCCTGCCGGGCCCTGTAAAAGTTTAAGTGATATAAAAATAACTTGTAGCTGGGCATGGTGGTGCATGCTTATAATCCTAGCACTTGGGAGGCTGAGGCAGGAGGATTGTTGTAAGTTTGAGATCAGCCTGGGCTACAAAAGTGAGCTCAAGATCACCTTCTGAACTGCATAGTGAGGCCGTTTCAAAAAGACCAAAAAAAAAAGCCTGTGATTTTTTTTTTTTTTTTTTTTTTAATGGCTGATAAAAATCACAGGTATTTCCTTTCTGCTATGATTTCTTGTGGCCTTTTCTAAGAGAAAATGCTAAATTTCAGTTAGAGGCTAGTGAAGATAAAAGCAGTGGTATTTTTCTTTTCCCTGTTCAAATCTGTGGTTCTCCTGGATTCCATATGTGAGCCCTAAACGGACTCTGTAGACTCAGTTAGAAATCACCAACTGTGGCTAAGAAACACATATCGAGGGCTGGTGAGATAGGTCAGTGGGCTAAGTGCCTGCACAGGCAAGCACAGGGACCGGGGTTCGATCCCAGTACCACATTCCATGCCAGCCCCACCCATCAGGCATGCTGAGCTGGTGACCAAGACATGGCATGGTGGCACACACCTGATAATCCCAGTGCTGAGGAGGCTGAAAACAGGAAGATCACTGAGTCCGAGCTGCATAGTGAGACCCTATACTAAATACGTTTTAAAAAAAAAAAAAAGTTTAGAAGAGACTATTGGTTCTACTTGGTGCCACAGAGGCAAGAAACGAGGCCATTCTAGAAGGACTTTTCCAGAATCTCTGAAATGATGGGGCTTTCTTTCCCAACAGGTAACTACGAGGTGTCCATCAAGTTCAACGATGAGCACATCCCTGAGAGCCCCTACCTGGTGCCTATCATCGCACCCTCCGACGACGCCCGCCGCCTCACTGTTATGAGCCTTCAGGTGAGACGCAAGGAAGCATCCATCTCCTTGGCCGCAGGCTGACCAGTGGGGCCCCTGGACTCCTAAGGCCTCTTCAACCCCCCTGGGATGCTCAAACCCTGTGCACATTTTGCCACAGGTGTTGTCAGGTCTGGGCAAGTGTCCCGGTGGCAGGGTCAGACCCTCTCACCTCCTGCTGAAGACCATGGGGCCTCAGTTAATACCATCCCTCACTCATTCAGGCATAGATTTGCTTTCTAAACATTTATTTAAGAGAAACAAAGAAAGCCCATTAATAATTGGTTAAGGGATTAGGAGGGCTTTCAGAACGAAACAACATGATACTGAAAGTCCATGGACATTTAGCCAGCTGTCATTAGCCTCTTTTTCCTCAAGATAGTCCATGGCAGTTTATATTCTTTAGGATGATTTATTTGTAGTGCACTGGCAGGGAACTACGCTAAGAGCTGTCCTGGTGTTCGCTCGGTAAATCCTTACAGGGGCCTGGTGCGGAGTTTCTCTTGGCCACATTGTAAAGAGGCTGCAGGAAGCTTAGGGGGCC
>PVJA010006113.1:62500-74943 GCA_004027025.1 Myocastor coypus
GCCAGCGATATAGTGGTGTCCAGCCTACACTATAGTGTCTAGCCCCCAGGAGCTACCTCAGTCAAGATGATTTGGGGATGAGACCACGCAGTTGTATGTCTCCGCCCTCTTGTATTTTATTCTAGAAGTATGGAGCGTGATCCAGCAGTTCTCTTGCTGTCAGATATGGGGAAGGATACTCTAGGCCTGTTGCTGTGCTTTCTCCCTAAGGACGGAGCTGGTCGGCGTGTGCCACTGAGCAGGAATGCCAAGTGCCGTAACCTGTCTAATATATTAAATTCTCAGGAATCGGGATTAAAAGTTAACCAGCCAGCATCCTTTGCTATAAGGTTGAATGGTGCAAAAGGCAAGATTGATGCAAAGGTGCACAGCCCCTCGGGAGCCGTGGAGGAGTGCCACGTGTCTGAGTTGGAACCAGGTAAGTGGGGGGCCCAGAGTAAGGTCCCCCTGATAATTCCTACAGAGCGTTCTGCAGATGTGCATCCCTGGAGAGGCCCAGCAGCCACAAGCCTTTGTGTTCTCTGTACTGTTGCCAGGCATTGTTTATAAATTAAGATCTATAAACATTTACCAGGGTCTCAGAAACTCTCCTTTGATATATAATGCGCCCTCTCTTTTTCTTTTTTCAAACAAATTCTGTTTCATTTTTTGTTAGTTTTGCAGATTCCTTTCTCTTGACACTAATTATGACTTCCCCCTTGTATTTTAACAAAATCTTACAGATTTTTATTATGTCGTTGACCTTAGGATGAGAGTAAGTGCGCTGTGGCCTCACTTTGAGGGGAAGGTAGATTGGTAATTGTCTGTGAAACTATAAAACAGACTCTGGGTCCCAAGGGCTTGAGCCCTAGGTTCCAGGTTCTTTTTCCTTGCTGCTGTATGGAATTCTGTAATTATCAGTCAGCTTTAAAGAGATCATTTTGCCTGATAACATTGAGTGTCAGGCTCGGCAGGAAGATGAGGCTAAGAAATGTGTGATTCCTGCCCTCAGAGAGCTGCTCAGAGCTCATGAGAATGAGGCCCCAAACCTGCAGCACCTTGGCTGCTGCCCCGTGGGAGAGCTGAAGAGCAGATGGTGACCTGCCTCCGGCAGGGTCAGGAGAACTTCTCAGAGGCGGTGTCATTTAACGTAGAGCCCTGTTTGATGTTGGGCATTTGCTGTGTGGTTAGCTGTATGTCTAGTGAGGGTTTAAATCTAGGACCTGGGTTAGCATTCATGCATCTTTCTTTGGCTGGTCAGAAGGGGCAGTGGTAAGCCTCAGAAGAAATGGGGGAAAGTGGGTGTCCAGATAATGTTGGTGAAAGTATAGCTACGTCATCAAGACTGTGTTAGGATGTCTAAGAGACAGAGCCATGAGCTGGTAGTCCCAGGGTGGTCTGTTTGAGAAAGGATTAATTGACAGCACTGGAAATGGAAAGGAGAGACTTGAAGCCAGAGAACCATAGCCTTTGGAGGCCAGTTGGCCTAGGGAGGCGTGGGGGTGGGCATTAGCCATGTAGCTGAGTGCATGAGGAGGAGGAGGAGGAGGAGGAGGAGGAGGAGGAGGAGGACAATGCACTTAGCAGAATTAGGTCTGCCAGGTAGCAGGTTGGCAAGGGTTGGTCAGGGCATGAAAGAGTTCACCACTTGGGGACTTTTCTGCAGTACGACCCAGATATCCAAGTGTTGATGTTTATTAGTTGACTATGGTATTGGCTCAGATGCTGGTGATGTTGGTTGTCTATAGCCCCAGGCAGTACTTGAAGCCCTGTGGGTGTCTGAGATCACCAGCTGCCAGTTAGGATGCTGTTCATTGCAAATTATCAATCCCCAACTCAAGCCAGCTCACACAGTAAAGAGGCCCAATGATTCACATAACCAGAAAGCTCAGGATATAATGTGAGTTTCAGTAGTTACTTGGTTTGGTCATTCATACACGTTTGCCAAGGCTCCATTGGCCTTTATTCTTCGGTGGGCCTCACTCTGAAGCTGGGCTGCTTCTTGGTGGCAAGATGGCTGCCATAGCACTACGTCTTTCATCTTCACATCATACCAAACAAAAGACATCTCCTTCTCAGGATTCTTTCTCAGAAGTCCATGAGGTACCTTTTGCAGAAGTATCTAGCAACCTATCTGACTGATCTGGGGGTGTGTGCCAAATCTTGAGTCATCTCTTATGGGTAAAGAAATCCTGTTTTTTTTTTTTTAAATAATTTTTTATTTTATTTATTATTTTTGTTTCAGAACCTTTGTATATTCACTCATTTTTATGGCTGGCTCAGCCCACCCCGAGGGCAGGGCTGGCGCAGCATGTGGTGCCGGGGATTGAACCGCGGTCCCTGAAGCCGCCCAAGCTTCCCCAAGCAGGCACTTCAGACCACTGAGCCATCCCGCAGGGCCCCGAAATCCTGTGTTTTAATCAGTTAGACTTGAAAACAGATTCCCCTACGTGATCCAGACATGAAGGGGCAAAACCTATGGAACATTTAGTAGCTCTGAGTTTGCTTTAAAAAAGACCAGTTGCGCCGGGCGTGGTGGCTCACGCCTGTAATCCCAGCACTTGGGAGGCTGAGGCAGGAGGATTGGTGCGAGTTCGAGACCAGCCTGGGCTACAAAAGTGAGTGCAGGACCAGCCTCAACTGCATAGCGAGACCCTGTCTCAAAAAAGACAAAAAAAAAAAAAAAAAAACCAGTTGCCAGTTAGAACCATTTTTTCCCTTTGAAAAGGCTACGTAGAGGTGCTGGCCAGATAGCTCTGTGGGCTAAAGCACCTGCTTAGGCAGAGCAGAGCGGCTGCTGTTCAGTCCCCAGCAGGCCATGCCAACCCCGCCCCCCAGGGCACGCTGAGACAACATTGAGACTGGCCGTGATGTTGCCTGCCTGTAATCCCAGCGGTTGGAAGTCTGAGCACAGGAGGATCAGTATGAGTCTGATCTGTATAGTGAGACCCTGAAGACCTTGTCCTGAATACATTAAATTTTTTTTTAAAATGGCTAAGTAGAATCACTGTGACCTGCGGGAAGGAAGGGTTCCGAGGCGGAGCAGGAGCATAAAGCGGAATCTGAGACTCAGCGCATCGCCCAAGAGGCCGGCCAGGGACCCACAGGTTGCCCCGTGGAGTTTGAAATTGGCCTTGTCACACCCAGTGGATCTGTGCCTTTGGATGCTGAACTGTGGCCTCAGTGCTGTGTCCTTCCCAACCTCCAGCCATCCCCCACCCCGTCTCATCCCGTGCCTCTGCTCCTAGATAAGTACGCCGTTCGTTTCATCCCCCATGAGAATGGCATCCACACCATCGATGTCAAGTTCAACGGGAGCCACGTGGTCGGAAGCCCCTTCAAAGTGCGCGTTGGGGAGCCCGGACAAGCGGGGAATCCTGCACTGGTGTCCGCCTATGGCACGGGGCTGGAGGGCGGCACCACAGGTAACGCATTCCTGCATTTGCCGTCATTCACTGAGCCAGGGCTGGAGCAAAGCCAAGGGAAACCCGCCAGCCTTTTGCAGCTCTATGCAGGGAGACTGGAGCAGCACAAGAGCCTTGGAAGGTGTGCCTTCCCTGTTGTTTTGGGATATGTGGTTTGACCCACGATAAACCCAGAGCAAGGGCTCAGTGGCTGTGTTATCATACTTAATTGCACTTTGTGGTCCAGATGCATTCCTTTGCCAAGTTCCTTGACCCTAGTGACAGACGGCTGATAGCTGGGGAACCCAGCCCAGATCTGAGGGTTTCCTTGCCTGTGTGGGATCCATCCTGCACCGCAAGGCCTGCTGGGAAAAGCATCACCACCCCCACCACCCCCACACACACCAAAGCAGTGGAAGACCTGATTTCACAGAAGAGGAGAAAACATGGAAATAGTCTAAGAATTCTGAAGCTCTTGGGACCCACTACAACCTGTTTTTATTTTCTCTTTGCCCCAGCTGGGACACATCTGACTGTGAAAACACAGGCAGGGAAGTAGACAAAGCAAAGCTCGCTCTGTGGCCTTGCTGCTGCCTCTCCAGCCAGGCCAGGTGTAAAACTGCTGGCCGGTCGGGGTAGCCTTCATTCTACACGCCTAGTTTGGTCTGATGGCTACCGTGCTGGACAGGTGGGGGCCACAGTTCTGCATTTTTTTATAGAACTAATTTTACTGTAGAGATGGGCAGCTTTTTTTTCATTGATGTTTTTCTTTATGGTTCTGGGGATTGAACCCAGGTCTTGCACACGCTAGGCAAGCGCTTGACTACTGACCTTAAACCCCCAGCTCTCTTTTAATTTTTATTTTGACGCAGTGTCTCTGTAAGTTGCCCAGGCTGGCCTTACACTTGCAATCTTCCCGTCTCAGTCTCTTGAGTCCCCGGAATTAAAGGTGTGCCTCCCAGGCTCGGCTCTTCATTTGATATCTTGCAGATGTGCCAGAACAGACAGCTCTACCCGCTCTTAGTGGCTGCACTGTGTGCCCTACCATGAGCTGAAGGCTATTTGTCCCCCTAGAGAAGGGCACTAGCTGGAGTCTTCGCATCGCATCTATGCAGGGTGCAGGCAGGGCTGAGGCTTGGTCCTTTTATGTGTCTCCACAGGGCACGTCCTCTGTGTGGACTCAGTGGGCAGTGGTGTACATTTGGTGCCACTAGGGACCCTCTTGGGAAAGCACCCACTGTTCCTGCTTGTATGTGTGTCCCCAAGTCCTCACTTTTACATGAGCTTTGAGGAGGCTGCAGCAGGGGGTCTCCCTTTCACCCCATGAGGGGGATGCGAGAGCCATTGTCCTGGGTGACCCAGGGGCCCCGCCCAGAAGAGGGGACGCTCACCAAATAATGGCCTTGACCAAACCACTCCCAGGGGTGGTGCCCACGCTGCCAGGCTCGCTGGGCTGTCTGGACTGGCTCACACTGCCTTCAGGGCCAGCAGCTTGCCCGCTGATGGGCCCCGGGTGAGGACACTTTACAGACAAGGGACAAGAGATGCAGGGGGGTCCAGTTACTCCCCAAGCTTGGCTGGGAGGGCACAGAAGCAGGAATTGGTCTAGGCCAATGGCCCTTAGCCTGGAGCCCCACTGCTCCCCTAAGTGGCAGCTTACCCAGACATGCTCAGCTGCTTTGCTGGGTGTTTTAGACTATGTCCTCTGTCTGGACTGGTTTCCAGGCAGCAGTGTGGGCATGTGGACCTTGGCAAGCCACCAACCACTGCAGGCTCAGGTGGCTCCTCCTGGTTCGAGCACATTGGTGGTCCTGGGTCTGGGCCCCATAATGGTACAGGGTCTTTTTTATTATTATTATTACAGCCGGCTCAGCCTACCCTGTGGCAGCATGTGGTACTGGGGACCGAACTGTGATCCCTGCAGGTACTTTAGACTGCTGAGCCATCTCACTGGCCCAAATCAAGTCCAATTGCTTCTTGGGCTTTTTTTTATGGTGCCAGGGATTGAATTCAGGACCTTGCAGTTGCCGGGCAGGTATTTGTGCCCCTGAGCTCTCTCCCTGGCCCTGGTGCGGAGTCTCTTAAACCAGCCAGGCACTATGTGACCCTGCTGCGGGCTCGCCTGGCTGCCAGGCCCTCTCCCACTTCCTCTTGGCACGCTGTACACTTTCTCTGGAGCTCAGGTTTCGGGCTGCACTGGCCACAGCTGGGATAAGGAGCTGGCCTTGCAGAAGGTGTCCAGCCAGGAGGGGAGAGGACAGAGCGTGCCTGTGTCCACGCTCGTGCAAATATTGCTCTTGTCACAGCAGGGCGCCTGGGGTTTCTAGCCTTCCCGCTCCCGAAGAGCCATGCAGAGAGGAGCCAACTGCCGTGGGAGTGGAATGAGATGATAACTGCCGGGATGGGGTGGAGGCACCGCCTTGACCTTTGACACTAAGCAAACATCCCTGTACTTTCATGGGTTGGTTTGCCTATCTCTTGGCCCAAGTCTGGCATGGTCCATTCTGCAGATTTGGGACCAGAGAATGTGGAGAATTTGGGCCAAGACCGCTCCAGGGCAGAGGTCAGGAGTTAGATCAGGGAGTTTCAGGTTCTCGCAGTCAGCTGAGTAAATTCCCTGGTTCCGGAGTCCAGGACTGAGATTGTACCCTCTGCGACCTCTACCCTCACCATGCTCTTGCTTTCTCTTCAGATCACGTAAATCTTTTGCTTTTTGCCCTCATTGGCCGTAGAGGTCCAGCAGCCTTGCAGTAAACACATCCTGAACTCTGGGAGCTCAGCCAGACTTGGGGTGGGGGTTGGGAGACTGCCATGCCAGAGACATTTTATGGTATCAGGTACTGTTCAGCTTTTGGCTGGGGGTGACAGTGACTTTTTTGTCTGTGGCTCTACTGAGGATATCCGTAGCTCTTACAATTTTTTTTTTTTTAAATAATTTTAAGAGAGGATCTTGTTAAATTGTCCAGGTTGGGCTCAAACTTGGAATCTTTCTGCCTCAGCCTCCCACAGTGTTGGGAGTACAGTTTGTACCACCACACCTGCCTGGGACATTGCATTTCTCTCTCCGGGTCTTTTTCAGACAAACATTTCAGTTCCAAGTTTCATGCATAAGTCCCAATTCTGCTGGTACCAGGCTGTCTTACCTGAACTCTTTGTGCTTCTCCTGCAATCTCCATGATGTGGGAATAGGGAGCCCAGCTGGGCACATTCCTAGTATCCCAGGTATCCTGCGCTCCCTTTTTCCTCTCTCTGTTTCTGCTTTGTCTGGCTCCCACTCTCAGGGTGACCTGACTGCTCCAGCAGCAGCAGCTCATTGCAGAGGGTGACGCTTTTCTCTGTTGCCGCAGGTCTTTTCACCTCCGGTTGAAAGTGCCTGTCCTCACCCAGTGTGGTCATCCCAGTACTTGGGAGGCTGCGGAAGGAGGATTGTTGTGAGTTGGAGACCAGCCTGGGCTGCAGAGTGAGCTCAAGTGCAGCCTGAGCTACATAGTGAGACCCTGTCTCAAAAAGGCAGAAAAAAACCCAAATCTGTCCTTGTCACTGTGCCCTGGGTGCACTGTCTCCATAGCTCTGCTCTGTACCCCACCTAGGCAGCTGCTGCGAGGGCTTCTCAGAGCACAGATTCTCAGCCATGGAAAGTCTGGGGAGGCCCTGGGGCAGGAGCCTTAGGAGCTTCCAGAAACAGCTGGGTTGTGCTGGGGGCCCCACAATAGCCACTTGCTCCCTGCCTCCCTGCCTGCCTCCCTTTATTCTTCCTTTCTTTCAGACAGGGTCTTGCTATTATCCTCAAACTTATGGCGATCCGCCTTCCATGGCCTCCGGAGTGCTGGGATTACAGGCGTGCGCCATCACACCTGTTCCTTTTCTTTTATTGATAATGAGAGCAATAATTCTTTCTCTGGCCCAGGAGCTATAATTAAACCAAAATATTTCCCAGCTGGGATGGTGCCTAGGGCTCTGGGCAAAAACACAGCCCTCCGTGATGTGCAAAGGATACCCAGGTGGGCACTGAAGGGCACACAGCTGCTCCTGATGTCCAGGCCGCCCCCTCTGCATACCTCATTGCCCAGTCTGGACAGGGGGCTGAGGGAGTGGCCCAAGCAGGAGTGCTGTGGCCTGTCAGTGGGCACTGTTCTGGAAGTTTCCTCACAAGGGAGGGTTGTGAGAGGTTGGCAAGCCAAGGGGGTTGGGCTTCAGAGAACCTCAGGTGCCACCAGTGCATCCATCCCTTGGCCTGGGTGCCAGAGCCACACAGACTTGGTCTTGGTGTAGCTCTCCCTGATGTGCTGTGACCGCCCCTGAGCCCAACTCCCTCTGCCATTTGTGAACAGGAGCCTCCGGGGGTGCATGCCATGCACACCCAGAAAGAAGGGTACTTGGCCTAGGTCTACCGTTCCCATCTTGTTGGTATTCCTGGCAGAGCTGGTAGGTGCAGGTCACAGTGGCTGACCTAGTTCTTAGCATAGCACCCGGGGTGAGGAGTCTGAGAAGAAAGTGCCAGGATCCTGGGGCCTCTGGTTTCTCCAGATCTCCTGGAGGTAGAGGGAAAGGTCAGAGGAGCCCAGATCACCCCTCTCCCCACTGGAGCAGAGCCCGGCCCTGGCGGCTTAAGCAGCACTCGAGTCCAGGCCCACAGTGACTCTGGTCCTCGACCTCAGCCATAGCTCACGCACAGAGGAGACGGCAGGTTCTCTGGGCAGTTGGTGCCTTGACTGGGGGTCCTGGGAAATGGAGCTGCCACCCCCAGGGCCTGTAGGTGCCCCACCAGCAAGGTGTGCTCCCTGGGAGGGGGCCTGTGTAGCTCCCCGCGGCTGCGTTTCCCTAGGAAAGCTTGTCAGACCTGACCCCAGCCTGGCCCTCTAGAGCACCCACGTCTACTTCCTCTTGCTCTCTCCTAGGCATCCAGTCGGAATTCTTCATCAACACCACCCGGGCAGGCCCAGGGACATTATCTGTCACCATCGAAGGCCCTTCCAAGGTTAAAATGGATTGCCAGGAAACCCCAGAAGGGTACAAAGTCATGTACACACCCATGGCTCCCGGAAACTACCAGATTGGTGTCAAATATGGTGGTCCCAACCATATCGCGGGTAGTCCCTTCAAGGCCAAGGTGACAGGTAATGACCAGCCATTTGGAAGGTTGTTTTCAACCTCGTGGAGCTGTCCTGTCAGATGGACGATCCGAGTGACTGTGGATGATTTTAGACATATTAAATCTACTTTGAATGTGGACTGTTAAAAAAAAAAAAAAATGAAAGAAAAAGAAAAGGACATCAGAGGCTGATGTGTTTGGAACACTGAAAAATAAATCTGAAAAAAAAAAAAGAAAAAAAATAGATCTGAAGAGAGGGAGGGAGTATGGATGGGAAAGCAAGTGAGATAGATAGTTTGCTGCCTCTAGGGCTTACATATTTGCAATCTTGGACATTCAATCAAAGCCTGAAAATCCCTTCATTTCAAATCTTTACATTTGAAAAAATCACTTTATCAAAGATACAAAAATGTGGCTCAGAGACATAGAAAGATGCCACTTTCTAAACACTGGGAAAAATGTCAAACAACAAAACAACTTCCCAGCCTACCACCCAGCATCTCCTGTAAATATTGTGGTAAATCCTTTCCACATGTTGTCCTTTACTGTTACACAAGTATGTAGGCTCACTGGGGAACAATTAGAAGGTGAAGATAGAAAGATCATTTTCAGGCATGCATAGACTCAGTTTTGATACTGTATATTCTCCCAAACTGACAGAGTGTTCTATGTAAACGGAAAGATGTGAAAGGTTGGTATGGCTGGCATGTGTATATGTGGAAGGGATTTCTAGGCCGTGTCAGCAAAGGCCTTATGCCCTGTATATATATTTTTAAATTTTTTAAAACTATTTATGTTATGGCCGACTCAGCCTGCCCTGCGGGTGGGGCTGGCGCACCATGTAGTACAGGGGATCGAACTGCGGTCCCTGTGGTTGCCTAAGCTTTACCTAAGCAGGTGCTTTAGACTGCTGAGCCATCTTGCTGGCCCCATGCCCTATTTTTCTAGAAAGCCAGATTATAGTTGTGTGGGAGGGACCCCATAGGATTAAGATGACATTATAGGTACGAGTTGCAGATGTGTGGCTTTTATGCAGCCGTCAGGGTACAGGACTTTCTTGGAGCTTTTGCACGGGGCACCTTCCTGGCTGAGGGCTGCTTACACCTTCCGCCTTCTGTCCCATCTCCTAGGTCAGCGTCTGGTCACCCCAGCCTCAGCCAGTGAGACCTCATCCATCCTGGTAGAGTCAGTGACCAGGTCTTCCACAGAGACCTGCTATAGTGCCATCCCCAAATCCTCCTCGGATGCCAGCAAGGTGACTTCCAAAGGCGCAGGACTCTCAAAGGCCTTCGTGGGCCAGAAGAGTTCCTTCCTGGTGGACTGCAGCAAAGCTGGTGGGTAGCACAGGCCTGAGTTGGGGCCAGGGGTGGGGTTGGACAAGTGCTGTTGTGTCCCTCGGTCTCCTAGGCTGAAGCCTTCTGTAGTGTGTCTATGCCACAATTCCCATGTGGCCCAACTACCTGCAAGTGACCATGTGTCTGGCCCTATTCTCCTGTGTTTAGCATTTCTAAATGCTTTTCCTCTTTCCCATGGACCATTCTTGCCCGTGACCTGAAGGTGGCTAGGAGAGGCAATGGTGTCATTACATGGGCAAACTGAACAGTTCTTGGTCCCTTTTCTGCCTCACCCTGCTCATGCTGTAATTTGACCTTGGGTGTTCACTTAGGTGTCAGCAGTCAGTGGCCTAGGCCCCAACCTAGCATGAGCGGCCACCTAGGCAGAAACCCACGGCTAGGTGGAAGCCCACACCTGCCACTTAATTTGTTCTTTCGTTCTTTGCCAAAACTTCCTGACCAGTGGTCTTGAGAGAGCCATTGCATCTCTTCTTAAAGGTCACTTTGCTCTTTTCTCCAATGGGAATCATGGTGGAACCTCCCTTAAGGCAGATAATGTTGGCCTCCCCATCTGCAGAGGGGGAGACAGGAAGGCTGAGGTGGGGAGAGGTAGGCATCCAAGTCCAAGGCCACTTGGGTAGGAGGCTGCAGGCCAGGGAATCAAGCCCAGCCACCAGGCTCTATGAGTGCCTGCTTGTACTCAGCAAGCTCCCTGCCTGTCAAGGAGATCCACGTCATAGGCAGTCTCCGTTCTCTGCCCCTGCGGCTCCCACAAGCCTCTTCTTCCTCCACCACCCCCAGAGTCACCTCTTCTGTCCCTAGGTTCCAACATGCTATTGATTGGAGTCCATGGGCCCACCACGCCCTGCGAAGAGGTCTCCATGAAGCACGTGGGCAACCAGCAGTACAACGTCACCTACGTGGTCAAGGAGAGCGGGGACTACATTCTTGCGGTGAAGTGGGGAGAGGAGCACATCCCCGGCAGCCCCTTCCACGTCACTGTGCCTTAAATCGGTTTAGATCAAACCCCGGCAGGAGTTTCTGCAGTTGCTTTTGTTGCTTGTTTGTAATTCATTTTCTACCAGTGTCCTCCAGCGAGCTGGTGGGTCTGAAACCCATCCCAAACACTGCTATTCTAAAGTGCCCTCACAAACAAGCCGTGGGCTTGCCCCCTGAGGGACATGCTGGGACATCCAAGGGAACCTACTCACCCCATGAGCTAAGAAGATCCGGAGTGCCCTTTGTTCAGATCGGAACTCTTGGTGGCGGTCCCTGCAGGTGGATTAAGAACACAGCAAGACTAATATTTTTTAAAAAATAAATCTGGAAGAAAAGAAAAGAAAAAAAAAAAAGGAATCTCGCCAGGCTAAGCTACTGGTTTGCTCTGGAGCATTTATGAAACCAGATGGGGGGGAGGGGGGAGGGAAAAGGAAGAGATCTAGTTTAGGAAATGGCTTAAAAGCAGCTCGGTCTGTTCCAGGGCCCACTCGTATTCTGCAAGGAGGAGCTATTGGGTAGCTACCACTGTTCCGGGGCTGATCCATACCGGCCCGGAGCCCTGGCCTTCTGATGGTTCTCCCAGGGCGCACCATTGGCTGGCCAAAGCTGGCTTCTTAGCACACCTCGTCTCCTCCTGGTCATTATTTCCTTTGTGCCAATCACGAAGCGTGACATCTTGGTGGCCACACGTCTGCTTTAGCCTCCCGAGCCTTTTGGCAGTCACTTGGTCAAGGAAATTGGGCACTAGTGCCGTGTACGCCACCTGCTGGAGACCCCTCCTAAGCCGCCCACGCTAGGTCTCGTTTCTCACATGCTCCTGCATCTGCCAGCCCCCGTGTCTCACCGTGGAGGCCTGGCATGCCTCGTGCCATAGCAGCCTTGTGGGTCACTCTTTCTGGAAAGCGACCTGAGGCTGTTGAGGAAATGGTAGGTGGCTGGGTGCAGTTCCAGTCGGGTGACAGCATGGTGCATGCTTCCTGCACCCCCTGAACTGGCTTTGGAGCAAGTTGATACAGTCAGGGGCATTACCTGGCATGCGTGGGGATCTGAATGGTGGAGTGAGTGCCAGCACCAAGTGTAGCGCTGGGGCAGGTGTGCGTGCTGAAAGCTTCCCCGTTAGGGACTGGAACAGCCTACAGCTACTGTGAAGAGACCACAGGCATAGTACTGGGATGTGGAGGCCAAACTGGAATCAAATGCTGACTGTAAATGATATCTTATAACTTATTAAATAAATTGTTCACTCCGTAAAGTTCCCCTGGCATCTTGGGTGGCATCTGTTCTGAGCAGAAAAAGGGCTGGAACCTCTGGCCAGTTCTCCCTGCCTCTGGCCGAAAAGACCCAGCAAAGCACCTTACTCTGACTGGGAGTCTGGCCTGCCCTTGTGGTGGTGGTGGGGGTGGGGGCTGTCTCCTCCCAGGAAGCAAGCAGTGTGACCAGCAGGATCCCTCAGGGAGTCCTAGATATGGAATCCATCTACTGAGGGCTGGGGTGGGGTGTGCTGTATTGCTTTTCCCTCCCCTCCCCTCCCTTTCTTCCCCTCCCTCCTCTCCCCTCCTTTCTTTTTTTTTTTTTTTTTTTTTTTTTTTTTTTTTTTTTTTTTTTTTTTTTTTTTTTTTTTTGTCTTTTTGTGAC
>PVJA010006114.1:0-74991 GCA_004027025.1 Myocastor coypus
GTCACCAACCAGGGTTTGATCCCTGGCATGCTGTGCTGGCCCTCCTCTTGAGGCACGCTGAGACTGTGATGGAGACTGGGCATGCTGGCACCTGCCTGTGGCCCCAGCGCCCAGAAGGCTGAAAACAGGAGGATCACTATGAGTCTAATCTGTGCAACGAGACCCTGTAGGCCTTGTCTTAAATACATTTTTAAAAATGGCCTTTATTATTACAATGCTTCACCAAATTCTCTTTATGATTGTGTTCTTTGGTACATTTTCATCTCTAGCATCATTTTTGACTTTTTTATTTTTATGGAAAAAAGTAAAAATTTTTAACAACATTGGAGAATAATAATAGTTAATATATTAAGTCTTGTTATCTTTAAAGTAGTTAATCAGAATACAAGCTATGGGCATAACAAGTTTTGCCCACACATCTTTCTTTTTAATGAAATAAGAGAAACTATTACAGAAGCTATCTTGTATTTTTTTTCCTTATCTTTCCCTTCCTTTCCATGTTCCCCATCCTAGCTTCTTTTCCTCTTGAACAATTTCTTCCCATTTCATAATATCTGTTGCACATTTTGAATCTTATTTATTCTTCTAGTTTCTCACACCACCGAGACAATACAATGCTTACACTGGTGAGTTTTATTTATTTCACTTATGATATGGGCTCCGTTGTATCCATTTATCTATATAAGTCTCAAATTTAGCATTTTATACACATCTGGTTTGAGAGAATTTAGTGTGGTTAAACAACTCAACAAAATATACAATATGCTTATATTTTTAAAAATCTGAACAACTAATTTAAAGTCAACATTATGAATATAACAATCATTGTTGGGGCTGGCTAGATAGCTCAGTTGACTAAAGCATCTGCTTAGGCAAGATTAGGCAAGCACAAGGAGCACAGTTCAATCTGTGGCACTACATGCTGTGCCAGCCCAATTCCCAGGACAGGCTGAGCTGGCCATAGAGTCCAGAAGTAGTGATGTATGCCTGTAATCCCAGTGCTGGGGAGGCTGAACGCAGGACTGTCACTGTGAGTCAGAGCTGTGTAGTGAGACCCTGTAACAACTAAACACATTTAAAAAATAAATGAATAAAAACATTGTTGAGTTCATATCATGTTGTTTAGTGAAACGCTATATCATTTCTAATGTTTTTCTTTAGCATTTTTATTCTCTTTAAAATTAAAAAAATATAAAGGAAAAACACATAGTAAACTGAATTTACAATTTAAAATAGTGGAGAAGTACGATGTAAATGAATATTTAGATTGGACCCAGCAACCAGGCCTAGCATGAGAGTGAGACCACCCTGGGTCCACTGGAAACTCATTTGACCCAGCAACCAGGCTTAGCATGTGAGTGGAACTTCATCCATCAGACAGGCCCAGTGTGGAAAACTGCTGCAGAACTCCCTGCAGAGAGACTAGAGACAAGAGCCATTCAGCTGATCCAGGAGAATAACATCTTACCAGAGTGGCACAGCAGGTTCACCTCCAAACGCTACAGCAGGAAGAAGTGGAGCTTAGCAGCCAGACCCAAGCCACATCCACTTGGATGAGTTTGAACTTGGTGAGATCTAGACCTGGTGCTAAGGTAAGAACTCTACCAAAGCTCTACACCAAAAGTCAGAAGGGAGGGCTTTATAAAATGACAAAGAGAAGGAGCAAAATGCATTCTCAGGAACTGAACCCACCCAGAAAAAAATACAGGGAACAACAGCATAGAAGAAATTGGAAATCACACATCTGAAGTCTCTGAAAAATAGCACCCAAAGTAAAGAAACAACTGCAGAAAGTTATAGAGGGAACAAGATCAGAAATAATTTTTGAAGTAAAAAAAAAAAACAAACAAAACAAAACAAAAAAACAGATAATACCTATAATAAAAGAAGTACTAAGTACTTCTAAGGAAGACAAGGATAAAAAACAGAGGAGAATAGAAAAATGATGGAATCCTTAAATCAGCAATATAGGAAAGTAATAAAATGTGTGAAGCACATTCAAAGTGCTATACAAGAACTTAAAAAGCCAGTCATTTTTTTTTTTTTTTTTTTTTGTCTTTTTGAGACAGGGTCTCGCTATGCAGTTGAGGCTGGTCTTGAGCTCACTTTTGTAGCCCAGGCTGGTCTTGAACTCGCACCGATCCTCCTGCCTCAGCCTCCCGACTGCTGGGATTACAGGCGTGAGCCACCACGCCTGGCTAAAAATCCAGTCATATTCAGACAAAACCATTTCTTTCTTTTCTTTTGAAGGAAGGAAAGGTTTACTTAGCTCACAGTTACTGAAGGTTTCAGTCCATATTCAGCTGGCCCAAGGCTGAGTGGAACAGGGCAGAGAGCATCCAGTTCATGGCAGCGGGATGGCAACTATTGCAACAGAAGCAGCCAACTAACCAGGGCAACAGAAAACAACAGAGAGAGCCTGTCTGTCTATCTCTCTTATAATACATTAAGGCTTTCTGCTATAGGATGTCTGCCTTCAGCCACGCCCATAAATCCCAGCAGTACTAAGATCCACAATCCTAGCAGTACCAAAAAACATAATCCCAGCGGATTATGAGTTAGTCTTAAACTCTAGAAGTCCCTGCTCCATGCCGCATGAGGCTTTGTGGGGATATAACTAGCCACAAACCCCAACATTCTGCCCCTGGGCCCCCAAAGTTTCATGCACATCCCTTTGTGCAAAAGATATTTTCGTCTATCTCTAAGAATCGTCAAAGTCCCAACAGTTTCAGCATTGCTGAAAAGTACAAGTCCCAAGTCTCCTCCAAATCCAAGGCAAACACTTCACTGTGAGCCCCTGTACAAAAGAAAAGCTAAATACATCAAACATTCAAAGGCACAAGATTAATATTACCATACCAAAAGTTGCAAACAACAGGGGAATACAAAATATTGGGACCTTTTTCCTATGACATGTTTTGTATAAGGGAAATTATTCAGTGTACAAGCTTGTGTGTCTCATTTACTTTACCTATTACTATGGTTTCAAAGTACATTCATTTTCTTAAAAATGTCCCAAGTCTGTCTGAAAAAGTCATTTGATCCTTCTCTCAGTTGCCAAAAAAAAAAATAAAAAAAAAAAATAAAAAAAAAATTCAGGACTGCCACAAAGACTAAGTCCAAACTCCCCCTGGAACTCATGACAAAATCGTACACATAAACCCCATAGAACTAAAAAAGGAATTTGACATTGCTGACATACAATGGCATAGGGTAAACATTCCCATTTCAAAAGGGGAATGGAGGTTAGGGATTGATGGGTCTAAAGGAAGACCATAACTGACCAAGGAAAACATTAATTCCTATAGCTCCATGTCCAGCACCCGGAACAACTTCTTACTTTGCTCACTTTTTGTGAGTTACTCTAGGTATTCTATGTTCCCAGCATCTCCAGTTGTCTTGCGTCTTTACTGGACTTTCAGCTTCACTCACAGCTTTAAGCAGTGCCTTCTCAAGAGCATACCTGGCCTCCCAGGCTTTCTTCTGAAATCTGAGTGGAAGCTTTTCTGACTCTACAACTCTACGTGCCTGTAAAAATCAGCCTCTTGGGGATAAGGTCAGGACCTGCTTCCAGTTGAAGCAGTAACCATGTCCCCAAGAACTGTGGCCGCATCAGCCTCTGCGTGCCTACATGACTGAGCACTGTGGACTGTGTCCCAAGGCAGGGCAAGGCTGCCATTCTTTTTCTCCTTCATAGTGGAGTGAGTTTCTCTCCTCAAAGCAAAGTTTTTATTTTTGCAACTTTGAACCTGATAAGGGTAGGGTCTTGCTGGTCACTAAGGCTATCACCCTGACTCCTATCTATGACTGTCCCCTTCTCATCTTTCAGTTCTCTCTCATCTTTCAGTTAAACTTGAATCTTCCTAGATCCCTTTCTGAACTTCCCTGTCTGAACCACCACTTTGTCTCCCCATCTTCAGTCACTTTCTGTCCTATCACTTTCCTTACTGCTCTTATTTCACACTGGAACTTTACATATTATGAATTTGTTTCCCTATTTTCACTGTCTCCCATCAGACTACATGCTTCTTGAAAGAGATCCTTTAGTGTTTTCATACATAATCCAATGGCTGAATTCCTCAATAGCAAAAAGGCATGGACCAATGGGTACTCAATGACATGACCAGTGTAACAAGAGAATCAAATAATAGTCTGTCTCTAGCTATGTCATTAGGTAAGTCACTATGTGACTTTGGGTCTCATTATTAAGGTCTGTCAAGAAATGGGAAGAGGGCTTAGGATAATCACTTTGCCCTCATAAGCAAGCAGGATCACAGGGCCTCTAATTACAAGGAACGCTGGCAATGCAAATATCCAGGGAGAAAAGCATCAATTCATGACTCATGGCTCAGGAAACAGGCAGTCAAAACTTCAGAACAATGACCAAAGTGGCAGTGTAGTGGGGATAAAAAGCCCCCCTGTACCATTTACACAGTAATCCATGCCATACAGAGAGTAACAGCTAAATTTATTGCCGAAAAACATTCAGATTTTAGAAATTCTAATTAAGCAATGGAAAGCATGTTCTAGAAACAAGTCAAGTTAATATTTACCTTTTGAGTCAAGAGTTCACTGTTCAGGTTCTTTGCACTCAGTATGCCTTTTATGCCCAACAAATTAAATTATTAGGCAGAATAATTACATGTAAATGTAACTGGTCTATTAGTCTCAAAGGCCCAGTTTTCTAGCCATTTGTTGCCATCTGAAATGTCAAATTTATTATGCGCAGGGCACTGAAATACATACAACATCTTATTCTAAACAGAATACAAAAGGCACCATTCAGCACTATGGCTGCTAGTGCTGATGATAGTAAGATATTGCTTTAATTAATAAGGTGATCCAAATTTATTACATAGATTGTATTAAGGGAAAGAAAACAGTTTATAATAGAAATGTCACCTATATGCAAGCTTCCTAGTTCAAAAACCACTTGCTCCTCAGAGAACTAATATTCTCGCTGTCATATTTTCATAGCTTTCTAGGACCCAGAAGAAAGGGAACTGGGCAATAAGTATTTTATTGATGTGAGCCTGGCAATGTCACTTAACTTCTGTGACCATCCATCTTCTTATCTATTAGGATAAGCCTATAATGTACCAATGACATCCAGAAGGACTGAAAGAAGGGAAGTGGTATTTGAGCAATATGGAAGCTGAAAATGTTACATCAAAGAGGAACTATATTTTATTTATTTATTTTATAGTGGATATTTGTTGATTTTGCCTACTTACTGTTATTTTTGCTACTTTCATTAACAGTGAAAGACAGATTTGTTTTTTGACTTCCCTCTCCTTTATTGTAATTCACACAATTTAAAGTGCATTTCATAAAAGTCCAAAAGTGGTCATGTGGCACTGGCTTGGCCAGTTGAATGTTCTATCACTGTTTCTTACATGATTGGTTCAGAGATGGGTGTGTGACTTGGACAAAGTCAGTGAGACTTAATTCTGGTATGTGGAGAGAAGTGATAAAAAGATATGTCTGTCTTGGAAGTAATCTGTTAGGGTATAGAGCACAGTGCAGAACTCAGATCAAAGGTAATGTCCAGTTCTAATGGCACCACTTGAGATCTGAATCCAGCTTGCTGCTTCTCATGTTCTGTGTTTCATGGGATGCCTAATCTTTGCCAGACACAAGTAAAGGCATTAGTGATTCATTGTTTTATGAGATAAATACATTTTGTTCTCATAGAATTCATATTTCAATTACATGAGCCCATAAATTCCCAGTTCGTGTTAAATTTATCAGTTTTATTCTGTCTTGATACTGAAAGTGCAGGATTTTAAAATATCTATTTTGCTAAGGTATTATGAAGATAATACAGTGTTTTTTGACATGTGGCAGGTGATAATTAAAATGATGTCAGAGTTGGTACTTGTCATTATTTTGGGCCACTTAATATCTAAATGTTTTTTCTTTTGTTGGGTAATCTCCTGCCGAATGAGTTAGTGGGTAGCTTTTTACAGGATGGTCATTCCAGCTTTCCATGAAGCAAGGTCATCAATATTTGGTTGAGATGTCACTAAGTGGATATGTCTGACACATAAACTAAATTCAAACACATGCAAGTACCAGTCATTCAGACTTGCTGTGGGGAGAGAGTGGTGTTTGTGGTGCCAGGTAAAAATGCATTTTGGAGTCAGCAGAAACAATGGTTCTGTTTGTTTGTTTTGTTATATGCTGAAGTTTATAGATGGTTCTAGCCTTAAGATTTTCTTGTTAGCATAGAGATCTCCTTATTTGCTTTTCAATGATGTATGTTGGCCATGGATAACTGTAGTCTTTTGTCACAGATCCATTACGTTGTAAAAGGAAGATTCAGTGTAGTTAAAACAACAACCAAGTACTTTGTGAATGTACCCTAGTACTGTCAATGTCACAAAGGAAATCTGTTGGCTTACCAAGAAAGTGACAACTATGATATCAAGAAATACAGCCACAGTAGCACTACCTACTATTGCCCAAATTAGACATTAAGTAGTTCTATAAGAACCAGTTATGTACAACCTTTAATCCTAGAGAAGAAACAGTCCATTATGATGTCAACACTACATCAACCCAGGTATTGATTTAGAGGTACTCTTTACTAAAAGGTACTCTTTACTAAATACAATAGCTATGTCTAATAGTGAAAAGAATTCAAAGAATAATTTTACATAGTTAAGTATGAAATGATTAGCAAAGCTTTACGGTTATACTATTAAAGATTTGAGGATTGTGATGGGGGATGTACAATGAAATTGTTGAAAGATTAAATTCTATGACGTGAAGAGAAAGTGGCACAAAGGATCTTACGGGGGAGCAGAAGGATGTCTACAGAGTTAGGTAAACTGGTAAGAAACAGAAGATAAAAAGAAGAAAAAGTAAAGAATGACGCTAAAGAAGAAGATGGGAGGGAAGGAAAGAAGAAACAAAGCAAAGCAAAGCAAAACAAAAACTACACACACACACACACACACACACACACACACACACACACACACCCCACAACCAAACCAATGAAGAAAAGTAAAAGAAAAATGCAAAAGAAAAAAAAAAGCATTTGCTTGTGACAGGTACTGCTACAAAGTTGTACAGTTTGAGGCATGTTAGACAAGGAGGAAAGGCAGAGCCTAGCCCCACTCGGGATGATCACCAGCAAGCCAGCAGAAGGACTGGAATGAGCTGCTGGTTCTAGATTTTCCAATCATGCAAGTTCAGACTGAAGTTGGCCTCTGACAGTGGGGGTGGGGCTTGAGCAGGGGCAGCAGTCCTAGCCCAGCGTCTGCTCTCCCACCCCCCAAGCGCTAATAGCAAGCAGGGTAGCACAAGGGGTTTCTCAGGTCTTTCCTGGACAGAAGGGATTCCAGGTGTGGTGGCTTCAGATAGGAATCTCTGGACTTGCTAGAGATAATGAAAGCTACCCAGCAGCCATGATGCTTCTTTCTTTCTTTCTTTCTTTCTTTCTTTCTTTCTTTCTTTCTTTCTTTCTTTCTTTCTTTCTTTCTCTCTCTCTCTCTCTCTCTCTCTCTCTCTCTCTCTCTCTCTCTCTCTCTCTCTCTCTCTCTCTCTCTCTCTCTCTCTCTCTCTCTTTCTTTCTTTCTTTTGCTTAAGTTAACCAGAGTTCGTTTTCTTATTTGTAATTAAGACCTGAATGAAATTGTAGTTATGATAATATAATTTGAGTGATAGCAAAGATAATGATAAAACCTTGATGTTGTAGAAACTTTATAATGTGGACGACAGATAACACAGAAGTGAGAAGTAAAATAGGAAGCTGAAATTAGAGGGCAGCCAGTTTTACTAATCTCAGGATAATATGAGAAGGGAAAGGGTGAAATGACTGCTAGTATGTCTGTAGCTGTACACATGGACAGAACACATTCCAGGAATACATTCTAGAGAAATAGGAAACATGATCTGATTGATAGGACAGTGTCACCTTCCTTTGGCCCATTCATAGTACAGAAGCACCAAAAATTCTTGACCTTAAAAACTATGATATTCTTCATTCAGTAAGAAATGTTTGAGTTGCAGAAAATACAGTTCATCTACTTGTCATTCAAATTGGGCCAAAGAATAGGCAGTGGTAAAGTTCAAGGTTAGGTCACCGCCTCCTCATAGGGTACCTTGGCTTTTCCACTTCTGGCCTTCCAAGTAGGTAAGCTAGTCATTTCTCCAGGAATGTCATATGCTGGTGACATTCAAGTATTTTGTAAATGGTAAATATGAAAATATTGCTCATGAATAAATAACAGACACTGCTCATCAGTGGTTTTTGTTTTTTGTTTTTTTTTTTTTTTACATTTCTCTTGGTCCCTTATGCAGCAAGGCCAGCCTAATGAGCCACTTGTGACTGCTGGTGGAGTACAGTGCAACAAGAGTAATCGTGTTTTATTGAGATGTGCAAGTTTCCCCTTAAATTCATTAAAAGTTTCTGAAAGAAATAAATAAAACATAATTGATGCAGATCCAGTGTCCTTTCCTTCTATAGATCATTAAGAAGTTATAATTGCTTCCCAACCCCTAGGAAGCTCTCATCTCCAAGAATAAAGTGTCAGTGTGCAACTCCCTGGCAATTGTTATTATTCTGAGAAATTAATTTACTGTAATTAGCTTTAAGCCCATTAACAGAAATAGAAAGCTGAGCAAGGGAAGGGAGGTCTGAAACAACATTTTCCTCAGATGACTGTAGGAATTTTCTACATGCTTAACAATTTGGTCACCAAAAATCAAACCTTGTTAAAAACTAAACATAGCACCTGTAAGTCAGGGTATAACTGGTCTGGCTCCTACAGGCATTTGAGCTCTCATCCTATTTTCTGAAAGTAATATATACACTAAATCAGTACTTGCTTGGAATGATTCAAACAGTATTGAGAAGGCCATCTTTCCTTAGAAAGTGTTGCCCCATTTTGGGTCACATGGCTGGAATTCTGCCATAATGAAAAATCTTATCTTTTCAGTTATGTTCCCCTGATCATCCATCCAGAAGGGAGCAGAGTATCTTTTTTTAAAAAATCTTTCTTTCTTTCTTTCTTTCTTTCTTTCTTTCTTTCTTTCTTTCTTTCTTTCTTTCTTTCTTTCTTTCTTTTTCTTCTTCTTCTTCCTCTTCCTCTTCCTCTTCTTCTTCTTTCTTCTTCTTCTTCTTTCCTTCTTTTATATTTGGTACAAGGTCTTGCTAGAGAGCCCAGACTCATAGAGATCCTTCTGTTTCCGTCTCCCCAGCACTGGAATTACAAGCATGTGACACCACACTCGATTTTGGGGACTGTCATGGCACCTGGGTCTGGCTGGGTATGTGGTACCAGTGATCAAACCTGGATCTATGTCCTTGCCAGACAGGCACTTAGACTGCTGAGCTACCTCCCTAGACCTGAAAGACACAATCTTAATTTTCCATGGAGGACTTGCATATCTTAGAGATCAGCCTGGGGTTGGTCTAGTGCAGAGTTAATAGGAAAACTGGAGTGTGAAGATGTGAAGATAGGTTGTTGGGATTGAGCAATCTCTGGAAGACAGAGATTTGTTTTTTTGTCTTTTTGAGACAGGATCTTGCTATGCAGTTCAGAGTGGCCTTGACCTCACTTTTGTAGCCCAGGCTGGTCTCAAACTCGCACCAATCTTCCTGCCTCAGCCTCCCAAGTACGGGAATTACAGGTGTATACCACCACGGCCAGGCTAGAAAAATGGTTTTGACATCAAGGTTGACTGAGAGCAAATGGTGGAACCCAGAGGGTTCACAGACATTTGAGAGGCAATAGATAGAGGTCAGAATTTTTGAATGAAAGGATGAAAGAAGTAGGGCTCTGTTACACCAAAGAAATGAAGGACAAACTTGAAGAGAAGAGAGTGAAAGAAGGAAGACAAAAATAGAATCAGATGTAAAAAATAGGAGCCCAGAAAGCAGGACAATAGGGGATTTGAAAAGCCTCCTGGGATAGAAAGGCTCAGATTTAGTTAGTATATGTGCTGCCGAAGCGAGCACTAGCTCAGATTTAGTTAGGGTGGAAGATAGCTACAAAGATCTATAGTGTTTGTTCTTGGGGGAGCCAGAATAACGAGTCCAGCAACAGAAATAGCAAGAGAACAATAAAAGTGAAAATAAAACAGACAAAAATGCCAGCACATTCCCTGAGACAAATGACTTGGTATTAGATGCAACAACAAAAGCTAATTTTAAAGCTGACAGACTTCTTGTGACCATAATTTCAGTTTTCATAATTCACTGCATAAAGCAGACATGGGGCAAACTCATACAACTTTGAACTAGGCAGAAAATAAATAAATAAATAAATAAATAAATAAGTTTGACTGGAAGTAGGCCCATTAAAAGAATTAAGATGTGTTATGTATATGAAACAACCCCTGGTAATGAATATAATCACGAGATGCTGCAAACATGTGCTAATAAAAAGAAAAACAAAACAAAAATGAAAGCAAAAATCACCTAGCTCCAACAAATTGCTTGGGCACAAGAATAGGACTGCTAAAGCATCTAAGTCCTAAAGAGGAGTCTGGAAATAAGAAATGTTATTGAAAATTTTAAGATCCTTTAATGTTGGTGACTAATTCTATCTTTAAAAATCTAGATAAGCCAATCCCAGTCAAGTGGTCAGAGCATCAAGGACCACACACAGTGGATGAACTAACCTGCATTATCATAGCATGGTACCAAAGGTTCAGTTGTCCTAAAGGGGGATCCTCAACAGGTCAGGTGCGTGCAGGGTGTTGGCCAGAGGCAGGCATGCGATGGAGATGGAAGGTGAGGTGCTTCTGGAGACAGCTGCTCAAAACCTCCCAAAGCCCTGTGGTCAGAGATTAAAATACAGCCTACTGGGCCACAAGCCTAAGGATGATCCAATGCATTCCCTCAAGCAGTGAATGCACTGAGCTTTCTCCTCCCCATAGTCTGACTTATCTCTTAGATCAGTCTCAGAACAGACCACCCTGATCTTTTTCCTGCCCAGACAAACTTTTCATTTTAACTTTTTGTTTCCTGGCTTTTTATTTTCTTTGTTTCTTTTTTTCCTAGAATAAAATTCACATTTTGTTTAGATTGAAATAAACTATTCAAAATTTTCTTCACCAAAAATATAGGAATATTTTCTGTATTATTTCTAGATAAATCACAGGACATTCATTTTGTAGATTTTCCAGATTTTGCTAATAAATTAAGATGCACAGTAGAGCCATGAAAAAGACAGAAGAAAACAGACAAGTCAGTTGCCTAGATGATAACCCCTGATTCCACACTGGCCATGAAGCAGAAATGTTCAACATTTACTTGTTAAGAAGCTCACGAAGATATACAATACACTCAACAGAGGAATGCAAACAGCAACAGCCAAATGGGGGGTACAGTCAAAAGTTTTTTCACTCAAACTTTAAGTGTAACCTCTTTTAAGTTCATTTAACAAAGACAAACGCTACACTGAAATCTGGTGAGCTAGCTCATAAACTTTTCTCTGGTAATTACCTTAACTGTCCATTACTGATTTTTACTAACCCACTTAAAACCACTAATCACAGGTCAATGGTTCTTTCAGTGCAAAGCTCCTGGGACTTCAGTTTAGGGCTGCGATTTTGAGATCTTCTCATGCTGTGGCATCTCAGCTAATGTCAGTCCCTCTGGGCTGTCATGCAGAGCAGACAGAACAATGACTGCTCATTCTTCTTTTCATCTTTTGTTTCCATGCCAAGGCTGTGTACTGTGATAGTGGGACACCTTTTCCCTATCTCATTGATATCTACTTCAAAATTACAAATAAATTATATAAATAAAATCCTAACAGTTTATGTTAGGAATTGATACAGCTTTAAAATACTGCGATAAACCCTAAAGCTGGAACATTTCACCTAATGTTGGTTTTTATAGGATTACGCAAGGAGTGTGAAAAGAAGTTAACAGAACCATGAGATTCTCAAGATAGAAAAGCTTGGAATTAAAGCAAGGGTTCTTCATATTCATTATACTAGTCTTTGGAGATATAAGGTCCTGAAAATATAATCTCTATTTGCATTTTCATTTCTTGTCTTTCTCCATCTTTTATTTCCTATGTTTTCCCTCAAAATTTTTGACATTAACAATGAAGACTAACTTATTTGTTGAGGAATAAGAAAAATAGTGTTTTTGTACTGAGCAGGTATCAATAAGTTTATTTAAATGAGCTGTATACTTATAGGCAGACTAAACTTTTGAAGTGTGTTTACTGTGGAATCTGCTTCCTGGCTTAGGTGATGAGAAAGAAGAATATGTATTTTGCATTTCTCCTTCTGTAATGGAGGCATCCAGAGTATAACAACCTCACAGAAAGCAGCATGCCATTTATCTGACTGTTACACTGGCTAGTCCACTCAAGGAAGAACACATTATCAGAGCTAAGATTATTCGTTTCTACAAATAGGTAGAGATATGCATCTCCAGCCTTTTCAAACAGTTTGTTATATGTCTGGGTGAAGATACCAGATCAGTTTGCTCTAATAGCAGCATGATGTTTTGTACCTGGAAACAGTTGTGCAGTTATTGGGCTCTTATCTGTGAAAGCAAAGGGAGAAGCTAGGTCAAGGTCCAGGGGGCCACATAGCAAATTACAGGGTGCACTGGTCTTTGTACAGTTCTCTAAGACTGTTAGCTGCATATAAAGTCCTATGATATATTGGGTTTACAGTTCTCCTCTTAGCTCCTTAGAGTTAAAATAAGATCCCTCCCAAATACACTGTCTTCTCCATTATAGTGGGACCTGCTTTAGTTGTGCACAGCCAATTGGATATCTGAGTTAGTAGCTAGAAGTCTCAGTTCAAAGAATTTTAAAATGTGAATGGCATTTATTTGTCATCTGGTTGAATTTGAAAATTCAGATTACCAACATTCTTTAAGTGAATTCTTACAATTTCTTTCTCTCTCTCTCTCTCTCTTTTTTTTCTTTAATGTATTTAGTACAGTGTCTAAAGGGTCTCACTACTCAGATCAGACTTGTAGTGATACTTTCTATTTTTCAGCCTCCTAAATGCTGGGATTACAGGCTTGTGCTACCACATCCAGTCTCAATAGCCACTCTGTGGGGGTGACACCTGCATGGCAAGCGGCAGATGGAACCCTCAGCTCCTGCCTCAGCCTAAGCAGGTGCTTTAATCTGATGAGCTATCTGGCCATCTTTCTCTCTCTCTCTTTTCTTTTCTTTCTTTCTTTCTTTCTTTCTTTCTTTCTTTCTTTCTTTCTTTCTTTCTTTCTGTCTGTCTGTCTGTCTTTCTTTTCTCTTTCTTTCTTTCTTTCTTTCTTTCTTTCTTTCTTTCTTTCTTTCTTTCTTTCTTTCTTGCAGGAAAATTTATTAAGAAAGATAGCCCCTAAGAGACAGGAGGAAATCTGAAAATGGGTTACCACAGAGCACCCTTTCTTGAGAGATTTAGAGAGCAAAATTATGATCAAATTATAACTGGCTTGTAACAAATAATAAACAACCAATAAGATCATGAGTGTAGCCACTTGGCTAATATTGATTAAATAGTAGCAGGAACTATGGGTGACATCATGAAACTTGGTTGATAATTTATAGTTTAAGTCCTGTCTTTAGTTTTGGCTCTAGTTTTGTTCATCTTAGTGAATGGGAGAAGATGGCCCAGCCCTAATAAGACAATGCTTTACTGATATGGGGAATTTCAAGAGTGTGGTACCAATAGTTTCAAACTTTTGTTTATTCCTTAAGGAAGTATATAAATCTAACCATTGTTATTTTCATCTTCAGAGAAGCCTCTAGTCACAGTTTTGATGTTTTCCATCTCTGCACTAAGTCCCTCAAGGGTTCAACCCTGTCTATAATATTTCTGCCTAACTTAGCTGTCTATAATATTGCCTTTTGTGAAGGCTACCCTTCATCTCTGTGAGGGGGCAGAGAACAATGACCACTCTGGATAGTTCCAGCTGAAGGAGATCTCAGTTGTAGTGAGCAGTCAGAGACACTCTCCAGAGGGTCTATCTAAAGATCCTTAATAAACATCAGACTTTCATGTCCTGGGTAGACATTCAGCTTTAAGTCTAGAAGAGACAAGGCTAAAGGAATAGCTAAGTAGGCATGGGCCAAATGACAAGACGAAAAAGACCATTAACAGAACCAGGAAATGTTTACACCAGGAAGAACCAGTAATAGCCTCCCATAAAGAGGACAAGAAGAGTGTTCAGAGAGCTTAGAATCTGACATGACATAACCTATCATCTACTATCTTGAGCAGCCATTGAGATAATAGGGTCAGAAGTGCACATACAACATTCAGCTTCCATAGTCATGCAAGTATGCCCTGTGCTCTTGCTAGAATGTCTAACACTATCAGATTTTTGAGGACAGTTTACCTCGTTAATTTTACTTATTCATTTAAGAAGGTACAATGGGTTGAGGTGACACTTAAGGCCTACTGAGTACAGTTACTCAAGGCTTTGATGTGTTGCTTGACATTCTGTAGTCCCAAGGAAGAGACAAAGAGAAGATAAAAGTTCCTATCAGTGAAATACATTCCCATATGATCAGTGTCATACCTGGGTTAAGTTTCCATGTTGATAGATATTTTTGACACTCTTGCCTCATAACCAAATGAATTCCAGTGTGCATCTTCCTATCCACCCAGGGAGTAGCCAGGGCCACAGATTAGTTCTACAGGACCCTAATAAGTGACATTAGGGGCTTCCTATCTAACTCCAGAGCGATTAAATCAGTCTTTCAAAAACCAATCTATAAAATAGTGGTGCGTAGAAATTGTTCAGAGCGTGTACATTCCAAAAGTTTAGTAGAGAAGAGTTAGGCCAACGAGAATAGGAGTGATTTCTCTATTCCCAAAATAAGGGGGTCTTCCTACTAAGATACGCTATAGTGGAAGTTAATCACATATAATCATTCAATATCTGAAAGTAACTATCTTGATATCTATGTTTGTTGGCCCTCACTATAGGATCCTTCCTCCTACTTAAAAAGGGTTCTATAAGTCTGAATTTGTAGAGAAAAATCTGAATATGTCCATAATCATTAAGGAGGGATTTATAGTATATTGGTTACCTTATAATAGTGGTTTAAATCTATGAACCATTGAGCTTTTCCTTGTCTCCTCAATGTAGTCTTATAGCTTCTTCCAGTCATCTACTTGAAATGGGGAAACCTATAAGGGCATCCTGATGTTCTCATTCATATTCTTCTACCTTTTCTAATAAGTGTGGCCTCCATGCACAATGAAGGTGATAGAGACTATCCAGTGCCTGAGAGATAGCCTGTGTGATTGCAGCTTAAAAAGGAAGTCTTTTATCACTAAGCAAGCTCTTAGGGGGCGGCTTCTAAATCTAAAATTTTGCCACCTCTTCTGTTGTTTCTGTTCTACAATGGCAATCTTCAATCAAGTTTGTGATAGTATTGACCCAAACCAATAAACAAATCTTACTCTTAGGCATATGAGTAAAAATGAGCTGCCAGTCTTCTTTAGGATATTTACCATGTCTATGTTTATCTGGAGGGACTATGGTCCAATTACAAGGTTGGTTGTTTTGGCAGAGTTCACATGTCTTAACTATTTGTTGTCCAAGACAGTCCCTTTTCTATGAGTAATTTTGAGGATATTGAATGAAACTTGTCTTTCCCCATATAAAGACTTAATAGTTCTTCATAAGTGAGCACCAGGAAGGAACAATTTATTATCATTTGACTGTAACCATATTAGTGGAGGGAACTAATATAGTGGGAGAGAACATATTTGATTTTCAACTGAGACTATTTGGTCCAAAGGCTCTTAAGCAACTTTCTTTGCAGCTGCATCAGCCAGTTGGTTACTTTGACATACCTCATGAACTCCTTTTTGGTGATAACTACAGTGAATTATGGACATCATAGAGGGCATAATATGGGTGACAAAAGTTCATGTCTGAATAACTAATATTAAGACAACAATATATTAATTTTTGTATCTCTCCTAACCAGTTTTGAAACTCTGTTTGATTGCTATTTTTATTTTTTCCTTTTAAAATTAAAAGAAAATTCAGAGAAATTTGGATAGCAGGACTATTTGGATAGACAATGGACTACCAGAAACTAAGGCTTGAGAAGAAACTCCACCAGAGGGACCTAGGTGCCTGATGCAATCCACACTAACAAGGGGAATCACTTTGTATACAAACTCCTAGTTTATGATTGGTCCTCTTAAACAATCATAAACGTCACACCTATAATCTACAGTATGAAATCAATGATTGCCAGTTTCTGAATTTTGCTTGATGTTATCATTTTGCTAATTGTATTGCTGTAGTTAGGATGTCATATCTATTGTAAACACTTATTCTTTCTTTGGTAAACACACTGGGGAGCTCTGCAGTAGTCACCTCTCCATAATCCTACACCTAAAGACTGAGGACAGAGACAAATAGAAACCAATATCCCACCCTCAGTTAATTGGCAATGAACAACCTAGTGAGAGACACAAAACAAGAATCTCCTATGTGCAGAAGATATTCTTAAAGAACAGACATTTTGCTAAAGAGACTTCAATACTAGTGATATAGCTACCTGCTACCCAAACTTGCAAGGATCATCACAGAAAACAAAACAAAAACTTATTTTTGTCATAGAATATGTCAAGAGAAAGGAATACTGTGCAACCTGAAACTTCCAGCCTACCTAGGACAAGTCCAAGAGATATAAACATAGAAGAAACTTAAAGTCATATGAATGAAATTTTTGAAATGATAGCAACTGAAATAAAGAAATAATTATAGGAATCAATAGAGGAAATCAAATCAGAAATAATGTTTCAGGTAAAGAAATGACAACTATCGACCAGCCACCAGAACCTAGCCCCTGCCCGCCCATGCTGACTGACCGGGCCTGTGCCCAGGTAGAAACTGTCCACCAGTCTGTACACCTGAGCCACCAGAACCCGGCCTCTGCCTTCCTAAACTGACCGACCTGGGCCTGCACCCAGACAGGACCTCTTCAGACTTATACCTCAGCACCAACAGCCACCTGAACTCTGACCCTGCCCACCCATGCTGACTATCCCAGCCTGCACCCAGTTGCAGTAGGAAGAATCTGAGTACAATAGCCAGAGCCAACCAGGAACATCTGGAAGGGATCAAGACTGGTGGATCCAGAACCAAATTTTGATAGACGCTAACAGTATAACTTCACCAAAGTGTAGAGTTCATACAAAATGACAAAGAGAAGGAATAAGATGCAATCTCAGATCTCAAGCCTACCCAGAACAAATACAGGAGACAGTAACATTGTAGAAAACAGGAATCGGGCAGCCAAAATCTCTGAATTGGTAGCATCTGAGTTAGATAGATAAGAGCACAAACGTATAGGGGAACTCAGATCAAAGATCATATCTGAAGTAAAAAAGGAAATGCTCAAATTAATGGAATTTGAAGTGGAAAAAGAATTACAGAAATGTGTAGTGGAAGTCAGACCAGAAATAAACTCTGAAGTACAAAAAGACATCTCTAATTTAATAGCATATAAAGTAGGGGAACACCTGCAGAAAGGTAGAGAGGAGATCAGAGCAGAAATAATCCCTGAAGTAGAGAAAGAAAGAATAACTATAATGATCCTTTTTTTACCTTTTCACTAGCTGTGACTGTGTATTCAAGATCTGAAACTCTATCCTCCTTTTCATTCATACTGTTTTGCCAGCTTGTGATTGACATTTTATTTTCTACCAAAAAGACCCAGAATTGCAAAGACAATCCTGGGCAATAAAGACAAGGCAGGAGGAATTGCAATTCTTGACCTAAAGTTATACTATAAAGCTACTGTGATAAAATCAACATGATATTGGGAAAAAATAGACCTGAGGAACAGTGGAATAGACTAGAAGATGCAGAAGCAAATACAAACACACCCACCCACAAAGGGGCCAAACATGCTTACTGGAAGAAAGATAGCCTCTTTAACAAATGGTGCTGCCAAAAACTAAAACTAGACCCAGGTCTATCACCATGCATTAACTAAAGTAAAAATGGATTAAAGATCTAAATATTAAAAGAGAAACATTAAATCTCCTGAAAGAAAAAGTGGAAGAAAATCTGGAAGACATTGTGGTAGGCAAAGAATTAATGGAAAAAATGAAAATGCATGTTTAACCGTTCAAAGAATCAACAACTGGAACCTCCTCCAGCTAAGAAGTTTTTGCATCTTAAAAGAAATTACCAACAGAGTGAAAAGATGACCTGCAAATTTTGAAAAGATTTTAACTCAGAAGTATTCAGACAAAGGTCTTCTGCATAGAATTTATAAAGAACTAAAAGTCATTATGGTCCCCAAATTCAAAGACCCAATTCAGAAATGGGCATCTGAGATGAACTCACACTTCTCAGAGAAAGAAATTCAACAAGCCTACAAATACATGAAGAAATGCTTCACTTTACTAACCATTCATGAAATGCAAATTAAAACAACACTTAGATGCAATCTCACCCCAGAAAGAATGGCTTTCATAAAGAAATCTACCAACAATAAATGTTGGAGAGGCTGTGGGGCAAAAGGTACCCTTCTCCACTGCTTGTGGGAATGCAGACTGGTGCAACCATTGTGGAAATCAGTGTGGAGACTCCTTAAACTACAGCAAGAAATCCCATTCAATCCAGCTATTCCCCTACTGAGAATTTTCCCCGAAGAACTACAAGCATCATACCATAGTGATATCTGTGTACCTATACTTATAGCAGTACAATTTGTAATAGCCAAATCTTGGAAACAACCAAAATGTCCATCATCTGAAGAATGTTTGAAAAAAATGTATTTTTGAATATTACTCAGCTATAAAGAATGATAAACTAGAAGACTTCATATATACATGGATGTATCTTGAACAAATACTCATAAGTGAAATAAACCAGGCCTACATGTGTAAATATCATATTGTCTCCCTAGTGTAAGAGCTCAAAATAAGAAACAAAAACAGAGAGGCATAACACAGCTGAATGGAAATCAAGGACCAAAGGTTTAAAGAATGAGGTGACTTCCAGCAGAGAAGATAGGAAGCATAGCAGGGGCACAGCCACGCACCTATATACACAGGATGAATTTAATAATGGTCCTAGGAACCTTGAAACAGTTTTTGACACTGAGGATAGCAATATGTAACGGTAAAAATAATTTTGGAATGCCTATCATTCTGGTCTTTTAGATGTGTGATGCTTTTAATGTGATTTCAGTTACTGCTATACTCTCTCTCAAGTAAATGGATGTTTTACAAGAAAATGAAAAAGGATATTAAATAAGAGTAAGATACTCAGAAAATTCCATAGGATTGACTGATAACAATTTTGTATATACTTAGATTTGTAAATGTGTGAAATTGTGTAACTGCTTTTGTCATATTCTATAGAGACTCATTAGAATATAAATGATTGATAGAAAATATCAATTCCAAGTCTAAAATGTTTGATACTCGGAAAGACAGTGATATCTTGCTCAAGTGCCTATGTTGTAGAGTAATAGTATTACTATGCTTTTCTTCTGGTGGCTTAAGAATATAAATTTACAGAACAAACATTAGAGAAAAAAGAAGGGCTACAAGGATAGCCAATATTTTGGTCCTAGCCCTTGAAGGTCAGTGAGGACTCAGGACATAAGAGAACTTGTGCTATAACATCCTAAAATTCAGTGGTTTCCTCTACTTTTTGCTCAAGGACATTATTGGGCTATAGAGGAAAGAGAATGAAGACACATTGTGTGCCAAAGGAGAGTCACCTGGGGCGAAAACATTCTCTGAGGCTTTCACAGAGAGCAAACTGGTCAAGCAATGGTCATGACTCATCCAGATGGCTGACACTGATAACAGTTCTACAAAGCACTGTACCTGGTTTCAAAGTAAATCCTGAGTGGATTTGACTGACTTTAGGAGATACAAAAGTTACACATTTTGTTATACAGGTCTTGACTTAACTTGCCCTTAACCACCCAGCAGAAAAGTTTAACCACAGGCATAAAATGTAAAACTAGATTAGTATGCTGAGCTGCAAAATGCTTAAATCAACATCTTCTGACATTGCAAGTTCTGCCAATAACCCACCCACTGCAATTACAGAATATTGGACTCTTTATACAACTACATTCTCTTAGTTTGATGAGAAGAAATTTTTGTACCAACAATGTTTAGAAAAATTATCATATCTGCATCCTGTGCTCTGAATAACTAGTACGAGGACAACAACATACATTGAATCAATTATTGGGAATGTACTACTAACACGCTTTTAAACTGTCACATTGTTATTTCTTATTGAAAGTAAAAAAGGTGAAAAAGAAATGACAACTATAATGAAATATCTTAGCATATCTAAAGAAAGACAAAAAACAAAAGAACATAGAAACATGATGGAAACCTTAAACAAACAATATAAAAAGAATATAAATGCATGAAGCAGATTCAAAGCATTATATAGGAAACTAAAAATTCCACTGGAGGCTGGCAAAATCATTTGAATGAAATTGAAAGTAGGCTTTCAGAGCTTGAATACAGCATTGTGGCTATCAACCATGAAAGGAAAGATCTCTCAGAAATAACAATAACCATGAAATAATTCAACAGCTAAAAGATGATGCAAAAAAGAACAATATAAGATTGATAGGTGTCAACCAAAATGTAGGAATTAACATAGATAACATTAAAAGGCTGTTTGTAGAAGCAAGACAAAATTTCCCAAGCATAGGTAAAGAATTTCAATACAATAATTGAGTCATATAAAATTCCAATTAATTTTAACCAAAATGAATGTACACCCAGACATGTAATAATCAAGATCCCAGAAATTCAACAAAAGAAAATAATATTTAAAAAGTTGTTTGAGAAAAGAAATGGATCACCTGTAAAGGGAAGCTTACCAGAATCTTGGCACACTTGTAACATGAAAGGTGTTTTTCAAAATTAATGGAGAGGTAAGTTCTTTCCATGACAAACCAAAAGCATAGAGTACTGAAAGATATAGAAAGAAACAAAAATGACCACTATTCTGAGAACAACACCCAAGCAATTAAACACAGGGTAAAAGAATGGAACCAACATCAGGAAAATAAGATGACAAAGATAAGCCAATATCAGTTATAACCATCAGTGTGAATATTCTCAATTTATCAATCAAAAGAAAAAGAATGTCAGACTAGATCAAGTAACACATTTAATACCTAAGAAAATTCATAGACTGAGAAATCAAAAGATGAAAAACAATACTCCATTTGTCAGGAATCCAGACAAAATTATGGGTAGCTATTCTGTTCATGGACAATTTGAATTTCAAACCAAGTATGATAAGACAGTAGTGAAGTCCACTAAATACTTGTTAGTGGAAAACTACAAGAGGAAGAGATAACAATAATAAACACATTTGTATCAAATGTGGAAGCATCCAACTATGAAAGATAAGTATTAATAGAAATGAAAAATCAAATAAACAATTAAAATTTTAATGTAAGAACTTAATACCCCAGTATCACACAGAGATAGATCAACTAGACAAAAAGTTTGCAAAGAAATAACATAACTGAGCCAAACTTGTGAGCAAATGGACTTAGTAGAGCTTCATATTATGTTCTATCCAATGCCTTTAGAATACATGTTTGTCTTGGATATGCATGGAAATTCTTTAAAACAGCCACTTGCTAGGCCATATAACATGCTTAAGTAAATGTGAAGGAACTGAGATTATCAGATGCATATTATCTGAGTATAGTGCAATAGAATTGAAAATTTATGACTAAGGATGCTTTATAAGCTCCATGGAAACTAAATGATACCTTCCTCAGCAATCAGTGAGTCACAGATGAAATCAAAGAAGAAATTAAACAGTATATGTGATCAAATGAAATGCAAATACAATTTATTGAAATCCATGGGACATAGCTGAAGGAGTTTGTGAGAAACAATGAAAGGAGTACTTAGTGGTGAACATCTACATGAAAGAAAACAGAATGAAAATAAATACATAATCTAATGCTGTACCTGAAGCTTCTAGAAAAAGAAGAACAAGCAGGCCCAAAGCCCAAAGAAGACAGGAAATTATAAAGATCAGAACAGGGATTATTGCAATATAGACAAAAAATTATAAATTATTAATGAATCAAAGAGTTGGTTCTTTGAAAGAATAAATAAAATTCATAAACCCTAGCCAAACCTGTCAAGAAAGAAAGAAAGAAAGAAAGAAAGAAAGAAAGAAAGAAAAACTCAAATTCATTCAATAAGTATTGAAGAGTGTGAAATCACAATAGGTCCTGTGGAAATTCGATCACCAGTATGTACTTTGAAACTCTTTACTCTTATAGGATGGTAAACACAGAAGAAATGGACAGATCCCTAGGTACATATGAAGTAGCAAACTTGAATCAGGAAGGTATAAAAATTCTCAATAACCAAATCTCAATTAATGAAGTTGAATATATATATATATATATATATGTATATATACACACACACACACACACACATATATATATAGTACCAAAAATCTGTATTAGTTCATTGAAAGAAACAGTGCTTATACTGTTTGACCAATTTTACATGCCTGTATCTGGTAATCTGAGCAACTGCTTTGAAGATAACAATATGGAATATAACAACCATTGTTAATTTCCTATCATTGCTTTGAAATTCTGCCTCATATTTATTATTTTTTCTCTCTTTAAAAATAAATAAAAGCAAAACTATATAAAATATATACCTATCTTTTAATGAAGATGCATGATGCACGGTTAATTTCTTTCTTCCCTCTAGCTGTGTGAGGCTGCAGAACTAGAAAAACGTGCTTTGATTCAGTTTAAATACTGACTTTCTGTCTTTTGTCAAATTGTAGAGCCCTTGTCAGAGCTCTGAATTGTGCTAGTTGGGCAAGAGTCCCAGGGATGTGTTAGAAACTACCAAACATCTCGTGTAGTTTCAGTATTGCATGCCTAAATTCCTTGTCACATTTTCCAAGAAGGTGCTGCCATCACAGGACAGAACCCAGTCAATGAATAAGAGGTACGTCTAGTTAGTCTTCTCTGGTAGTGTACAACTGTAGAATTTCCTGCTTGCCATCATGTCTTTTAGCCCTGGGTTCATGTTTTTCAGGTAGAAGGGTGGGAGGGTTTAAAGAGGAATGTGTCTTTATTTGAGTAGTTAGACTTCTAGACGTGGACTTGTATTTAAGAACTTGGTTGTCCAATAGTCATAGGCTCTCTTTGGGAGAAAAAAGTCCTGCTATATTGTGAAAGGTATGTACAGTAAAATCTTAGCCTGAAGTCAGCTTGGATACTCTTGTGCTGGTAAAGCAGTAGTTACCACACCTCTAAGGCATGCAGGCCATCCCTTTGCCATCATATCTAATTCATGCTTCATAAACCTTTCCAGCTGTGGAGTAGGTCCTTCATCCTGCCTAAGCACTGCCAAAGCCATGTACCTCCGCCTCCTTTCATAAAATATCGATTCAAGCTGGGCGTGGTGGCGCACGTCTGTAATCCCAGCACTCGGGAGGCTGAGGCAGGAGGATCGGTGCGAGTTCGAGACCAGCCTGGGCTACAAAAGTGAGCTCAAGGCCAACCTCAACTGCATAGCGAGACCCTGTCTCAAAAGGACAAAAAAAAAAAAAATATCGATTCAAATATAGATTCAAACAATGTTTTATTGGTAGGTTTAGTGTTGGGGTATTTAGAAGAACTTGGTAAGCTTTTGGAATATAGCCTGTGAATCAGTTTTCCAGGTAAACTTGTGGATATCTGCTTTCTGCACTTTCTTTAATGGAGAAGTTATGTGATATTACCGTACCTTGCTATCCAAAGATGACAAAAGTCCAGAGTCCCTAGGAATCCTTGCAGCTGTTTTAGGGTCTTGGGATAGAGAATATGGGCTTAATTTTCTCTTCCCCTAGCTTTTGGTTTCTGTTGGCTATGATTTAGATATGATAAGGCCTAAGTGTTTTATCACAAGTTATGCCTTAAAACTAGAGACCTCATAATTTCTATGTGGTAGAAAATTCAGCAGGGCATAGGTACTCAAGTTAGAAAGGTCTTCTGAGGGGGCACACAACAGTGTATCATCCTCATATTGTAGAATCATGACTTGGAAAAAATAAAAATTAGGTCATAGGAAAGTCATAAGAAAACATTTATCCAAAGGATGAGGGGACGGTGAGATGCTTCAGGGGTCTAAAGTACCCGTTTAGGAAAACTTAGGCAACCACAGGGACTGCAGTTTGATCCCTGGCACTGAATGCTATGCCAGTCCCACTGCCAGGGCAGGCTGAGCTGGCCATAAAAAAAAAAAAAAAAAAAAAAAAAAAAAAAAAAAAAAAAAAAAAAAAAAAGATGAGGACTGTTTCTGCACCATTGAGGAAGCAAGCTCCAAGTTCATCCAGAGTCCTGATCCTGAGGAGGTCAAAGCCAAAAGAAAACGGGAATCTGTCTATAAGGGAATACAAAGAAAGAGACATCTTTTAAATCCAACACTGAAAACCATCTGACATCTTCTGAGATATGAGAAAGAAGGGTTTGTATGTCAGGTATTGCCATGTAGATTGGCAATAGTGCCTCATTTGCTAATCTGAGATCCTGAACTAACCTCTACTCTTCATTGGGTTTTGAATTACTAAGAACGAAATATTGCAGGGGCTGCTACAGCGTATAAGTACACTTTGTGGCCTTTAGTAGTCAACTATAGCAGTAGTCCTTTTACCTTCAATCCTTAGAGGGCACTATTTCTAGTGAGGAAAGTTAGGTCTTTAAGATGTATTTGCACCAGAGAAGTTCTTAGTGCTCTTCGAATTTTACCTTTAGCTTCCTATACATCGGTATTTATTTCTGTCTCCATGAGAGGCAGGCAGTGTACTTGACCTGGGTGCACGTATATTATAGTATTTAAAGAAGGTAAGATGCTGCTCCCTGGAGGAGAGCTGTACTTTTCAGCATAATAAAAAGGGAATGAGAGAAAGGAAAAGCATCTCCATTATTTCCTAAGGCTTGTGAAAAATAGCAGCTTCTATCGTCCCCAGAGACTGCTTTCAATGAGGTAAGTTGAGTAGAAGAAAGGTCAGTGTTGAAAACAATTGAGAAACTCTTACTAGTGTCCGGCAATAAGATGGTTTCTTTTCTATCTGCAGTCATTATGATTGCCCACGATTCCTCCGTGGAGATGACAGCCTGCCCATAAGGAGAAGGCACAGAGAGAGCTATGAGACTCTTTGATCTCTCTGGATCACTTGTAACATGAGTCTGAACCCTGGGCCCTCTGCTTCAGGAGGCAGTCTGGTTTCTAGTGATCACTTTTGCACTTAAGGTGTGGCTCAGGGTCCTCTTATCATGGCAGTCCCTGTTTAGTTGACCTGCTTTCTGTAGCAGTGGCAGATGAGTTTAGTTGCTGAGTTGATTTGAAGCCCTGGGAACCAGACTTAGAGCCTCTTCCTGCAAAGGGCACAGCCAAGGCAGCCACTTTTTCTTGGTTGCTGTATCTTCTCTTGGCCTCCTGCTGGTCTGGATTATAAAATACTGAAGAGATAATTCTCACTAAGGATCAAGCGAGATATCTTGAGCAAAAGCTACTTAGCTTTTTCCTAATATCTGAGGCTAAGTACTAAACTTGTGTTTAAGAACAATGTGTCCTAATATGTCAGAAACTAGAGATATGTTATTTTCAACGTGCTTTGTAAATGATCTAAGATAGAAATTCTCTTATGTCTTCTGATGAATAATTTATAATTTAAAATAATTGAAGGACTTGATTTTTGTCCTTAGACTGGTAAAAATACATATCTGAATATACCTCTCATTCTACTTTCCTGTCTGGGCAGTAGGGTTCTTCTGTGGGGACTGTTAGTATTCCAATAGGAGCTTGCTATTTCCCTAACTATCTATCTTCTGGCATTCTAAAATTAACAATATGATATTTATCTCAAAATGTAATGGCAGCTTGTAACACTGCTCGTCTCTCATTAGAAGTCAAAATTGCATCTTTCTAACCTAATTCATAAGTCTGAGAAAGTCCCGTTAATATGTCAATGTAGTTATCTGAAAATGTTTCCAGATCTTATTTGACCATTCTAAAAAATGCAGAGGTTAAGAGTAGAAAATTTTATCAAGAGAGAGAGACCTCCAGAGAGGTAGAAGGGGACCTGAAAGAGGTTTGCCCTCAATTTTCTTCTTTGAACGGTTCTGCTTTCTTTGTGAATAATAAAGTATACCCAGACATTTGCAGAATTATCCCTTTGGGTTAGCACTAACAGCTAAGGTCCTACAAATCATAAAGTAGTACAGTTATATGCATCTCTTAAACTGAAACAACAAATTAAATTCATCTATAACCCAGGGTGGTATAGTGTTTTTCTTCTTCCTTTCTGTAAATCTCAACAAATTTTATTCTTTCCATGTGGCTCTGGAGATGGTCAAGTCTGAAGGCATTTTACTATGCTTGGCATCTGATGAAAAATAATTCAGAGTTGAATTTTCCAGTAATTGGGAATTCATTATGTACAAGATACTGGATTCCTTGAGGTGTGAAGATGAGTAAACCACATTACTTGCTATCAAGAAATTAACAATAGGATGGATGGGTGGACATGGAAACCTGAAATGTTAACATGATATACTCTATAATATGATATTTTAGAGTTACTTTTCTCATTGCTGAGACAAAATATCCAATACCCACTAGTTAAGAGAAGAAAGGATATTTAGCTCACGGTTTATAGAAGTATTAGTTCACAGTTGGCTGGTTCCAAGACAGGATGGCTTGGCAGAGGGATATCACAAGGAGAAACACATCATGGCTGGCAGAAGATAGCAAATAGTGAGAAGCAAGAGCACAGCTCTTTCTGTCCTTTATAGCTTACTCAGGCTGCCCACCCTCAGGGAATGCAGCATTCATACTCTTTTATTACTCTCAATCCTAGCATTGTACCATGAATCAATATCAGCATCACACAGCCTAGATTCAGCCACCTCTCAAGAGGTCCCACCTATGACCACATGAGGCTTTGTGGGGACATCTAGACTCAAAGCATAACATAGGATGTTAGGTAATGAGAGCCCTTTGTTAGTTTGGAGATCTAGAAAAGAAGCCTACAGAAGATAACGTCTGCCCTTACTCTTCAGAGCACTTAAGGACATAATCAGAAGAAACTTAGACAAAAGAAGGAACGTAATATACTAAGGACTACTTAAGGCAAATGTTCATTCTGTTCTTTTTCTGGACCTTTGTGCTTTATACAAATTCAGGGACAGATTTCTCACAAATTTTCTCTATTTCCTTAAGTCTCTTTTATAAACAAAATAAGAAGGCTCAGATAGGCTAATTAGCCTGCTACTGTATATGAAAGAAGATTTAAACCAAGAATTGATCTCAAAACTCAAATTTTTGGCCATGATAGTGCCACTGCTGCTGTGTGTCACAAGGCACGAACTGGTATGATTAATGCTTCACAGAGTCTTGGTATATAAAACTTGTGTGCACCTATTTGGCAGAGTGAGGAAGAACCCAGAAAATGCAAAGTAGCAGCATTACAAAGCCACTGACCATTAAAAATTAGTAAGAAGCTGCTTCTCAAAAAGTTGACATGACAGGGTCATAAGACTGGAACAACTCATTTAGCACAGGGGTGAAAACTTGTCCAAATACATGACCACTGTGAAGAGCTCTGTCCTCGTGGGTTATCCTAGTCAAACTCTCCCCATTGCTAACTGAGACCGAGTTGCACGGGCCATTCCCCTCTTTGCGCTCCTCTAAACACCAAGCTCATCTGCTTTTTCTCATCCGTTCATCCACCTAGATTCTTCTTTGCTAGAGCGTCTCCTTTTCTTTCCTTCAAGAATCAGCTCATATGTCCTCTTCTCGAATTTCCTGACCAGGTATTCACAATCACTCCTTACCATGTCACTCTTTTATTTTCCCATTTTGCTCATTGCAATCTGCGATGCCATATTTCTTAATAAGTTTATTTGTGTACCGTCTGGCTGCTTGTGCTAAGATGTAAGCTGTAGAACAGTGAGGGTTTGTCTTTCTCACCACTGTGCTTCCAGCTCCTAAAATAAGATTTAGCCTTATATTAGGGCAACAAGTGTTCTTGATGGTTAAGAATAATTTTGTAGAGTGGGTACTGATGTTTTTCCTCACTTCTAGCAAAGTTAAGTGGGACTCTCTATGGTAAAATAATGCATTCAAAGTAAAATAACGAATAAGTGGAAGAGCAGAGAATTCAGCAGAGCCTGCTTTTCCCTTGCATGTCCATCTCAGTTACCTCAGCAAAGTACCAGCTGATTCCTGCCTTTCCTTTTGACTCCCACATTTAAGGATGGATCTTCCCATGATCAAACATTTCCTATAATGGCCAGGGCTATACTCTCATTCAGTTCCCAGTGTACTTCATATTTTTATCTTCCTTTCGTTCTCAGGGAAATTTTACTTTTTTAAAAAGAGGTAGGGTAGGCATGGTGGCACACACCTGTAATCCCAGCACTTAGAAGGCCAAGTCAGGAGGGTATCTATGCATCTGAGACCAGCCTGGGCTACAAAGTGAGTTCAAGTCCAGCTTGAACTGCATAATAGGACCTTGTTTCAAAAAAGAATTTAAATAAGAAGTACCTGATTGACTAGGTGATGGTGGAACAATGAGTGCCACAAGCTTCTGTCTTATGTGTGATTCTTCACTGCTTACTGTCTAAGCTTTGGAACTCGCATCTTATATCTGGACCTGAAAACCAAGGGGAAATGACCTCAATGAGCTGTGAATAAATGATTCCTAGGTGGTAGGTGGCTGTTTCAACAGAGTTGGCTAATGATAACATCAAGTATGGTGTGTGTGTGTGTGTGTGTGTGTGTGTGTGTGTGTGTGTGTGTGTGCGTGTGTGTTTGTGAATGTGAAGTGACATTAGGAAGATACCAGGGACTAACAATACGACAGTACTTTGGTTCATGAACTAAATTCACTCTGCACATCTGGTAAAGATGGATACGCTTATGTTCCTTCAGGAAAGAAGGCCGTGGTTTTGTTCTTCACCTATGCAGAGTTCAAAAGCCGAATCAAAATTTTGGCAGATACTTGTCACAATCAAATTGTTTACAAACAACAGCTCTCATCACCTGTGGTATCTCTGTACCATTTTCTAGTTTTCTAAAGCTTGGACATAAATTGCTCTGAGAATGGACTGAGTACTAGTGCATACACGAACCTGCCTGCACAGTGCCTGACTTTCCAGTTATTTTCTTTTTCATGAGTGAGAGAACTAACTAAATTAAGCAAAGGAATTTTTAGATGTTTCTCAAGGGGCCCACAGATTCCAAAGAAGGATGTAGGACCAGGAACTGGGTGTCAGAGCTAAGAGCAGGAAAGAGCTCAGAAGAGAGAAGGGCCGCAAAGGTCAATGTCAGCCACACAAATGAATAACTACTCAAACCCTTCCCCACAGGCACTTCCACTCTGACAGGAAAGCCTCCCACCTGCACCTATCTTCTTTCTTGCTCACACAGGGATCAACATCCTAGGCAAGAGACATGAAGCAGACATGCTCAAGTGAGGGAAAGCAAAACGGTGCCAGTGACTTTTAACAGGGAGACTTTAACACAGAGAACTGCCAGTGTAGACACTGGAAGATTGAAACAGTGAAAAGGAAAATCAGGGCCATTCCAACCCAGCACTTTGAGAAGGAGGCTGCCAATCCTAGGGGTGGGAGACTGAGAAGTGGATGGATGTGTGTGCTTGTGTAAGAATATAGCAACTTATAGAAGAGATACAGAGGGGCTGAGTCCCAGACTTTTCAGGAGAGGGTGCAGCTAGGCTATGCTGGTGTCACACAGATTGGGGACAGGGACTCCTACAAGGCTGACCTCAGGTGAGCATGGTTCTAGCAGCTCAGAGAGGACGTGGAAAGGATCTTGTTGTTCACAGGGTCCAACAGCAGCCAGGTAATGATGAGAATAAAAGAGCAAAGGAAATATCTTCCTTTGGGCTAAACCTATCAGGAAGCCCTTGATCTAGAGGACTTCGTGTCCAGCAGCATAAGACTGAGAGGAAAAGCTAAATTAGGGGCTGAAGTGCAGTAGCTTGGTGACCTGCAGGGCATCTTACCTCCTCGTGAGGCAGAGCCTGGGTCTTGAGAGTAGCCCTGGCTGTACTGGGACAGGCACTGAGAATCAGCCTTTTGCTGGCATATAAAATAGCTAGCTGCAATTGTTTTCTCACTACTGTACCCCCATGGGAGAAGTAATTCTCAATGGAGAAATATAGGTGAAATTACACAGAGGGCATGAGTGCCCAGAGAGGCAAAATGCCAAGTATCTGATGTGGCTGTTGTGAGAAATATCTTGGTGGAGCACTGAACATTGGTATCCTCTTTTCTTCTCTATAAATATATGGAGTTGACCCTTCTTGTCCTTTTATGGGACTAAATCTGGTTATTTATGGCAAGCTACAAATTGCAGATGTCCAGTTTTGATGAGGATTATAAATCTGCCACTTCACACTTTAATTGGGACCAGATAAAGAAAAAAGTTGGGGGTTATTTTCCTCCATGGATTGGAGATTTATGTAGGATACTTAGAACCTGTTTATCTCTGCAGGCAGGAAGATAGTTGCTTAAATGGATTTTCATGCTTAGGGCTTAAAATCACAAAACTTGGTATTTGTTTTGCAATTCTTATTACACCCAAATTATTGCTTGTAGAAAGAGGGAGGAAACAGCCTATAGCAGTGTCCTCCGCTCCACCCTCCCAGGCTTTTCTATTTTATGCCTGAAGAGATGCACACAAAAATGTAACAGGTTTGGAGGAATTCAGTATCTGCTAATTAGTCCACTGGCAGCTCCGAGGTTCTTGAAATTAGGAACATTGATTCGTCGCTGAATGCAAGTCACTTGCAGATACTTTATTCCTTTTATTTTAGGCTTTCTAAAACAACTTGAGCTCATTTTCTAAGTGAAGTTTCTCATGTATGTTTTATGCTACTTGACTCAGAAGCCTTCGATGTTCCTTAAAATTAAAAGCTTTCATGGATTTCTCAGTTACAGAGAATTATTGACTGACAAAACTACCATAGCCAAGAGGAAGTTCAATGGTAGGTCCTCCAAATGCAAATCTGTTGTTCATGTGTTTGTGTCAGCTGGGGGGGGGGCGTGGAAGATGCTCCTATAGGCATTCTCTCCTTATAGAATTATTTATTCTGTTGTGACAAAGATTGCAAATGAAGGAACTGCTTAGGCAGACGCAGGGGCCAGGGGTCAATCCCTAAGCCTGCCATGCTGGCCCTGCCCGCAAGGTATGCTGAGACTGGGCATGGTGGCATGCTCCTGTAATCTTAGCACTTGGGAGATTGTAAATAGGAGGATCCCTATGAGCCCAGGCTGTGTAGTGAGACCCTGTAGACCCTGTAGAGCCTGCCCTAAATTCATAAAAAAAGACTGCAAATCATGTAGATTTATTATTTACTGAACTCTAGCCTGTCATTGGAAGATTTAAATTATATTCTTATTTTTCTTTCTACCAGAAATAGGGCCACCATGAACATCCATGTGTCTTTGTGTGCATGTGCTGTTATTTCTTGAAGACAGACATGGAATGCTTGCCCTTCTGCAAAAGGTTAGAGTTCACAGTGACGTGTTTCATTTAGTAGCTCTGTCGTTTTCATCTCCTTTGGCCTAGAACAGTGCTCATGCTTTCCTTTATTTGCATGACCTTGATACTTTGAAACCACAGATAGTTATTTTGTAGAACATTTTAAAATTTGCATTCATCTGAATTTTCCACGTTGTTAGCTTTAGATCATGCATTTTTCATTAGGAATATTGCAGTGGTGATGCTGCGTCTTTCTTTCTGCACCCTGTCTCAGGCAGAATAGGGTCAAAAATAGGGAAATTTTGGCTATTTTTATTTTCATTGTTTTTGAAATAATTATTTGATTTGGAATCTTTATCACAACAAAATTACTGCTTTTACAAAGAGGGAGAGAAGCAGCCTATAGGAACGTCCTTGGTTTCACCCTGTCTCTTTTCTGGTTATGGTGTTTGCTTTGATCACAGGATTAAAGCAGTGTCAGCCTATCTTAGTTACTCTTCTCTCGTCCCTGGGACAAATACCTGACACCCAAACTGAAGGAAGGAAAGGTTTACTTAGCTCACAGTTACAGGAGGTTTCAGTCCATATTTGGCCCGCCCCAAGGCAGACTGTCACATGGCAGAGAACAGCTGTTCATGGTGGCAGAACAGCAACAATGGCAACCAAGACGATAGACATGGTCTGTTTCTCTGACTTTCTTATATTACATTCAGGCTCTCTTATCTCAGGCTATCCACCTCAGGCCACGTCCATAATCCCGGCAGTACTCAGACCCATACTCTCATCAGTACCAAGACCTATAATCCCAGTGGACCATGAGTTAATCTCAAACTCTAGAAGTTCTCACTCCACCTCATGCCTGCATAACGCTTTGGGGGGACAACTAGACACAAAGCATAACACAGTGAGACTTCGCCATGAAGTTGCTCTCCTTCCTTTTGAAACTAGTAAGTATGTGATGGGCATAGTTTCAGAGCTCCTCATCAAGCTTTTAACTTATCCACTTATTGACATATCAGTGTGGACTGAAAGTTTCTTATTTTGTTCATTGTCAATGTATTATAATTTATTACTATATTTATATTTTGATATTAAAATTTCTAGCTAAAACATTTTTCTGGGATATTGCTATTCAAACAATTGTCTACAATTGTTTCACTTGGAGAGAAACACTAGTGGCTAGGAGTGGGTGGAAGATATATTTTGCCTTTCAAAATACCTTTCTATAATCTTTGGCTTTGCTTATTTTTATTTTTGAACATATTTTTACTTTTTAAAAAATTGTCAAAATAGATTACCTGGGGAGTGGCATTAATGCTCAACCCTATCTGAACATTAGAATGTTTTTAATGTACTATTTTGATGACCTCATGGCCAGAATTAAATTTAAGACAAGAGTTCAGTATTTTCTTTACTCAAAAAAAAAAAAAAAAAAAAAAAAAGTAGTACATTCATTGCTGTCAAGTGTTTTTAGTGATTCCATTGGACACTTTGAGTAGCTAGTTACTAGATGAAATATGAATAAGTTTCGCTATATAATTTACAGAATGTAGGATACAGTAGAAATGATAGGCATTTGGTTAAAAAAATTATTAAGAATTTCAAGATGAGGACAAAAGATCATTAACCTGAACGTGTAATTTTAATCATGGAGTTCCTCTGTATTACACAACATTCATGTCCATACAGCCCATCTTGGGTAGATACAGCCCATTTGATGAGGAGAAAAGGCAAAGCAAATCAGATGTGTAGTGGAGTGCTGTCGTGGAAAGGAGGGCTTAGAGGAGGATATGTGATCACGTGCTCCTTCCGTCATCCCCAGAGTTCTCACTGAGACAACATGTTCAGGTCTAGCCAATGAGCGGCAAGTGGAAAGGGTGGGGAGTGGGTTGTATATCTCCAGCTACTTTCTGAGTTCCAGGTCAGGAACTGGATTACAGGGTGCCACTGTTTGCATTGGTGTGGACTCTGACTGAGAAAATGTGTGAGCAGCTCCCTGGAGTTCACATTGGCCATGTACCATGAGCAAGAAATAAACTTTTGTTGTATGAAAAATTGTTACAACAGCATAGTCTATCCTATTCTGACAAATACAGTACAAATTAAGTGTCATAGTGTCTCAGGGGAGTGAGAGCTCAATTTCTGCTTTGGCATTAGGCAAAGTCCTTCAGAGGGTGATGCACTCGGAATGAGATGGGCAGGATCTGGAAATGTGAAGCTGGGATGCAAAGGTCATGCTACTATTATTGTATAGAAAACTACCTTAAAGTTTAGTGGCTAAAAACAACTTCTGCCTATTATTTCTCATAAGACTGTGTAAATAAGTGGTTTTGCTTTTCTGGGCTGGATGTGGATAATGCTAACAAGCTTCCTCATGTATCTCTGGTAGGATTCTGGGATTACTGGGGACTGGCTGCCGGAGGCCGGACTTGCTTACAAATCTGCTGTTGGCTGGCTGGTAGGTGCTGCACTGTGGCTTTCTTTCATGTTGCCCTTCATCATGCGGCAGCCCAGCGTAGGCAGCAGTAGGACCTCAAGAGACGGAATGGAATCACACAGAAGCTTCTTAAGTCATACCTGAGGTCAAACTGTCATAACTAGCACCTCGCCACTCACAGGGCATTCTACTGATTAAAGTAAGATTCAGTAGCAGCCTAGATTCATAGAGAATGGGCATACTGTCTCCATTCCTTGAGCTCCTAATTCTGGCATGTTGGAGATGTTCACTGTCTGTGGGATAAATGGATGAATAATGGACTAGATTCTCTGTGAATAGTTTGCTTGGAACACAGTCCTTTAGCTTCTTTACTGACCTGTCCCAGTGTTCTTCCTCAGTAATCTCATTCTACTCTCACAACTGTCTCTTTATATTTATTTATTTATTTATCTATCTATTTATTTATTTATTTTTGTCTTTTTCAGACAGGGTCTTGCTATACAGTTCAGGCTGGCCTTGAGCTCACTTTGGTAGCCCAGGCTGTGTCTTGCACTCATACTGATCCTCCTGCCTCAGCCTCCCAAGTGCTGGGATTGCAGGTGTATGCCACCATGCCCAGCTCTAATTGTCTCTTTTAAGCTTAGGGTTTTTTTCCCTGAAATTTCTTTCGTAAAATCAATAAGTGCTTCTCATTTCTCAGAGAAAAGAGACTGATGACGCCCTCAGAGGCAGCTTATGCTTAGTGTGTCAGTCCTGGACTTGATCTATATTCCTCTCCTGACCATGCTCTCTATTCATGACATCCGTTTTAGTTGATAGTAGATCTATTGTTCTGTGATTCAGGCCAAAGACCCTGCAGCCATCTTGATTAACTTTTGTGTCTTCTTTCTTCCCTCCCCCCTCCCTCCCTACCTCCTTCCCTCCTTCCCTTTTTTCCTTCTTTCCTTCCTTCCTTCCTTCCTTCCTTCCTTCCTTCCTTCCTTCCTTCCTCTTTCACACCCGAGTCCAACCTATGAGGAAATCATGTCAACTCTCAGCACATGTCTAAAACGCTAGAACCCAATTACTTTTCACCATTTCCATCCCTGTCAGCAGATGCAAGTCATCAGCACATGTTGGCTCTAAATATTGTGATAATCTGTCCTACCTCCATGTTTCAGCTCTGACATCAACTAACAACTTTTTTCACAGTCTCCAGAGTGCTCATTCATGCATGTGAGTCATTTTATGTCAATCCCCTGTTAAAACCACTCGAGAATTTCCCTTTCCACTGAAAGTAGAAGCCATGCCTTTACAAGGGCTTACAGGCCTACAGAAAATAGTTCTCTCATAATCACATTACTCCTTCCCCTTTTACTCCTGTCCTGCTGTTGCTTACTCAATTGCAGCTCATTGGCCTCCTTTCCTTTCCAGGATGACCCATGAGCACCTGCTCAGGGGCCTTCAGTTTTGTTTTTCAGTCAGCTTGGACCACTCTTGCTTCTGTTAGGTTCAGGTCACACTCCCTTACTTGCTTCAAGTCTGTATCTACCTGTTGTCACCTTCATACTAGCAAGGGCTTCCTGGACCTCTCCATTTAAATAGAATTCCTTGAACTTTCTCTTCCTATCATTCTAGTTTAGTTTTCCTCTCAGCCCTTCCAGCCTTTGTTGTGTTTCGCATTTACTCATTTACTTGTTTTGTAGGATTCTTCACCTTAGAACTTAAATTCTAGGTATATATGAGCTTTTGCACTGGCAGTATCTGCAGAACCTAGAAAAGCTTGTACGTGTTTTCTAAAATAATGGATAAAGAGAATTTGTGACTCTTACAATGGATGAGAGACAGGAAGAGACAACCTAAAGGCCACATGCCTTAGTTACTTTTTATTCCTTGCTGGGACAAATACCGGACACTCAAATTGAAGGAAGGAAAGGTTTACTTAGCTCACAGTTACTGGTGGTTTCAGTCTATATTTGGCTGGCCCAAGGCTGAGTGGAACAGGGCAGAGAGCATCCAGTTCATGGTGGTGGAACAGCAATAATCGCGACAGAGGCAATGGACCAACCAGGGAACTAGACAGCAACAATTCAAATCTGTCTCTGTCTCTCTTTATATTACATTCAGGCTCTCCACCTCAGCCTATCCACCTTAGGCTACAGCCATAATCCCAGAAGTACTTAAAACACATAATCCTAGGGATCATGGATCAAGTCTCAAACTCTAGATCAGTACTAAAATACATAATCACAGTGACTCATGAATCAACTCTCAATCTATAGAAGTCCCCACCCAATGACTGCCTGAGGCTTTCGGGGGACAACTAGACATAAAACACAACACCACTAAAACTGAAATTGCCTATGACAACTACGCGAATGAAATCTATAATTCTGCAATAAATTACTTGAGATCCTGTTCTATCTATTTTCACTATACAGATCTTAAAATTTTCTCTTTTCTTTTTCTCTCAATTAACTCCTGATCCTCCCTCAGATTTAGACTTCCTGTTCACCTCCTTGAGCTTTCTGCCCTTGTTCTCTCTTTAAATGTACTTAGCACAGAGTCCACAGGGTCTATGTAGGGTCTATAGAGTCTCACTAAGCAGATTGGACTTGTAGTGATTCCCGTTTTCAGCCTTACTGGGATTATAGGCACATGCGACTGTGCTCAGTCTCAATCACTATCTCAGTGCTTCCCAGGGCAGAGCTAGCATGGTACTCTGGGGATCGAACTCGGGCTGCTGCACTCTGTCTAAGCAGGTCCGTTAGTCCACTGAGCTATCTGGGCACCCCTGCCCTATTCTCTTGATGTTATCACACAGCACAGTTCTGCTGTTGCACTTATCACACACACACACACACACACACGCACACACACTTTCACATCACTATCCTACTGCACCAGATGTACACATGTCTCCTTTACCTAATTTCTAATTCTAGGCTTTCCTTCTGTGAGGCTCTCCCCATAATTACTACCATCACAAAGACTAAAAAGCCACAGCCTCTTGAGGATGGCTTTTTAGTCTCTCCTGTTTTCCAGCAATTTGGGGAATCTGGCTAAGACTCCTCCTTTTCCTAGTGGGATAGCTAGGGAAAACCATATCTACCTTTAATTCAGTAAGGGGAGGATGAAGCAGAGGGCAGCACCTGTGTTGAGCCTGAGGTCAAATAACAGCGATGATGAGGGGCCTGGCTGGTGTCTGTGCTTTTGCTTCTGATCTCCATGGAAGCTGGGCAGGAGCATGAGTGCAAATTTGTTTTGTTTCAAGGTTCAGTTAAATTAATGCTGAAGTATCTGCAGAAAAAAATAGTTTATGAAGCCTGTTGTGTCAGAAATTTGGGCTCATCTTGCATTTATTCTTTCATTTGTCAATTCAATAAATATTTTTTGAGCACCTACTACATGTCAGCTGCCTTTCATGATCCTTGGAAATACTATAAATTAAAACACAATTTTCTTGTTTGGTTGAAAAAAAGGTAAGTTTGGTGCTGTAACATAGTAGAAAACAATGATAACAAATGTATAGGTATATAAATAAATAAGGGCCCATGAGACAGCTTGGTGGCCTAAGTGCTGGCTTAGTTTGGCCCCATCCTCAGGTGCACTGAGCCAGTGGTGGAATTTGAGTGTAGTGATGCTTACCTGTAATCCCAGGGATAGGGAGGCTGAAAATAGGAGAATCACTAGTCCAGGCTGTGCAATGAGACCCTGCACACAAAAAACCAACCAACTAACCAACCAACCAACCAAGTAAATAAAAAAACTAAAAAAGCTAATATATATGTATATATATCAAAGTGCAGATGGTGAAGGGTTCAATTATGGAGATATGCTGGCTAATGGAGCAGGGTTTCTGCAGGAGAGTTGGCAGAGACAGAACTCCAACCTGCTGGATGTCTTATGTGCCCAGGTCATGACCACTAAATATCAAAGAATAAATTCCAGGGGAGAAGAGAGGTTAACAGTAGGAAAGGTTTATTAAGAGATAGCCTCAGAGAGACAGCAGGAGCCTGAAAGTGGGCTGCCACAGAAGCCACTACTTCAAGGAGGTTTAAAGAGCAAAATTATGAGGTGGCTACAATGTGGGTCAAATTATAACCAGCCAGGAAGATTGTAAGTATAGCCTTGTAGCTAATATTGATTCTACAGAGAGGCGAGGTGTATAGTGAATCTGGCAGGCATCATTCATTTTTGCTTATCTTTAACTTCTAACAGAAAGATGAAAATATTTCTAGGGAGGGATTGGTCCACATGTTCTGGGTCATCCACCTGGATACCTGATGTCTATCTGGACATACTAGGCTGAGTGATGCTAACTACAATGGTATGCGAACCTGGCCATCATGCCTTCATCTTTAGGTCAGGCCTTCCTCAGGCTCATGTGCTCTCACCTTCCACACTGACTCTCCCAAAGCCTATTTGTCTGATGCAGTCATGAGAAACGCATACTCTTTAGCTACATCAAGAGCAGCATTTAGTATGTGTAAACTAAACTGTAGGAAACAGATGTTAAAAAGCTTGTTCTCCTAAAGCTCAATTTTATACAGCCAAAGTTGTTAATTTATAGATAACTTTCTCTCTCTCTCTCAATCTCTCTCTCTTTCCTCTCTTTCTTTCTCACTCTCTTTTCCCTCCATCATTTCTTCCTTTCCTTCAACTGTTAATTCCTTCAACACTATTTGCTGCCTCTTTCTTGTGTAGCTGTGCAGGGGAGGGTACAATATGTAAATGGTGTTTCAAGAAGGTTCATGTATCCAAAAAAGATCAGACAGAGTAAGAGTAAATTAAAATGGAAAATCAGACCCTTGTTTCTCCCAGCTATGAATAAGAAACACAGTAATACTGTAGGGATAGGGCATCATAGACATGACAAAGGATAAAATAGGATTTCATTAAGCTTCGTTAAAGAAATTAATAGGAAATTTTATTGAAGGCAGATCTGCCTCTGCATTTAGACTCTAGCAATTAGAGAAACACAGGATGAGAGGGAAACCAGACCTGAGAAGGTACCAGGTAACATAGTTAACCCAAGAATCTAGGAGGCAAAACATAGATGTAGACAGGAATATGAAAGGCCAGGATTAAACTCCCCTCATTCCCACACCTCCAATAAGATATAAAGGAGACAAGGGATAGTACCTGAAGACTCTTATTTAATGTTTCTCTCTCTCTCTCTCTCTCTCTCTCTCTCTCTCTCTCTCTCTCTATCACACACACACACACACACACACACACACACACACACACTTTAGCATCACTATGCCACTTCACCAGATGTGCACATGTCCCCTTTACCTAATTTCTAATTCTAGGCTTTCCTTCTGGGAGGCTTTCCCCATACCTACCATCACAAAGGGACAGTAAGGAAGCAAACTGCCAGACAGAATGTAGGCAGAAATACCTAGCTTAGGATCAAATCCAGCTTGACAGTTAATCAACTGGCCACAACTTCTGGTGCCCATAGGGGATGTGGGAGAAATCACTAGTCCTCAAGGACAAAAATCCATGGTATTTACTCTCTGATGCTCCCTACTTTTGCAAAGTAGTTGTCTATCTTTGTATTTATCCTTTTTCATTTAAATTGCCTTCTTTTATTTAAAACTCTGCCTCTCTGATTCACTCCTGTTGGGGAGTTTCTGTTTCTAGTAGGATCCTGGTAGTTGTGTGTTCCAGCAGAGTGGTGGTACAATGTGGTGTGGCGTCCTGATCCTAGACATAACAATACCTTGGTTCATCAATCATTCTATTTGCACACAATTCACAGGCAAATTTTGTTTCAGATGGCAAACTCCATTTGAAGTGGCAAAAAAAAAAACAAAAACAAAAACAAAAACAAAAAAACCATGGGCACCTTCTGTATACAGAGACAAACAAAGCCATCTTCCCCAATGAGTGGATCCTTGACTTATGATTCAATTCACTCAGAAGGGATTATTTTAACCCACATCATGTTTTGAAGACTCAGGCTCTTCTACACAGCCTTCAGAGTCTCTCACCTATGTATGAACAGATCTTAGCATTCTTAGAAAGAGACTGGCCCAGGATTTCTCAATCAACCCATCCAGGAAAAGATAATGCAATGATCCTTCGAGAACTATTTAAAGCTTAGCTCTGTCTGAGGCCAACTGTATGTATAAGTGTCTGAGATCTGGACTCAAGACTTTGATTGTAGGTTAAAATTAAAATTCCAGTAATAACCCAAGTTGTTCTTATATCATGCCAGTCAAAACTCGAGGTTCTATTATTGTAAAACAAATTTCTAAACTGAGGTAAAGTTATATTCCCTTCCACCACTTCTTAGAGTGTTTCTTCATTTTATGAACTTTAGCATTTTAGTCAGGCAGTTACAAAATCAGTTTAAGTATTCATCAGCAGATTAGTGGATCTGGGCTTGGTGGTACAGAGATAATGCCAGCATTCAAGGAGGCTGAGCTAGGAGGACTTCAAGTTAGAGCCTAGCCTGAGCAATTTATCAAGCAATTTATCTTTACTGCCTTAAAGTAAAGATAAGTAAAATAAAATAAAAAGGACTAGGGGTATAGCTGCTATGGTTTGTCTAGTTGTTCCCACAAAGCCTCATGTAGTCATGGGGCAGGGACTTTTATAGATTGAGACTTGACTCATGAGTAACTGGAATTATGTGATTTAGTACTGATCTAGAGTTTGAGACTTGATCCATGATCCCTGGGCTTATGGGGTTTTTTGGGTTTTTTTTTTTTTTTTTTTTTTTTTTTGGTGTTTTTGAGACAGGGTCTCGCTATGTAGTTGAAGCTGGCCTTGAGCTCACTTTTGTAGCCCAGGCTGGTCTCGAACTTGCACTGATCCTCTTGCCTCAGCCTCCTGAGTGCTGGGATTATAGGCATGCACCCCACGCCCAGCAGGATTATGTGTTTTAATACTGATGGGATTATCGGTCTGAGTATGGCTGGGACTATGGGTGTGGTCTAGGGCCGATATCCTGAGGCAGAGAGCCTGATGTAATATAAAGAGAGACAGAGAGACAGACGAAGGTTGTTGCCCTCTGCTCCCCTGGCTGTTTTGTTGACCTCTGTGGTGATTGTTGCTGTTCTGCCGCCATGAACTGGATGCTCTCTGCTCTGTTCCACTCAGCTTTGGGCCAGCTGAATATGTACTGAAACCTCCACAAACTGTGAGCTAAATAAACCTTTCCTTCCTTCATTTTGAGTGTTGAGTATTTGTCCCAGCAACGAGTAAAAAGTAACTAAGACAAGCTCACTGCAGAATACTTGGTTTTAATCCCAGCATTACAAAAAAATTGTTGGACAGAATCATCTCTTAACCTTAAAAAAAGACAATAAAGAAAATCCTGCCATTTGTGATATAACAGAAGAACCTAAAGAATATAATCTTAAGTGAAATAAGGCCAAGCACAGAAAGACAAAGGCATGATTTCATGTACACAAGGAATCTTAAAAACAGCCAACAGAATGCTGGTTGCCAGGGGACTTGATGCTCAGATGTTGCTCAAAGGACACATGCAAAATTTCATGTAGATCACAGGAATAAGTGTGAGAGTTCCTGTACCTCATGATAAGGTTTTCATAGTTTATCATCATGCATTGTATTCTGAAAATTCCTAGGATGAGATTTTTTCTGAGAGTTTAAGCATTTTTAGCATATCAGCGATTGGTATGTGAGGCAGTCCATGTGTTAATTAACTTAATTTAACCATTTTAGAGTGTATGCCTTTCAAATATTAGAGTACGTATAATGAATATGTATGAATTTTGTCAGCTAAAAGGGAAAAACACCAAGACTTGTAATTATGATGTTTTGCTCTGTCTTTTGAGATATAAATCATTTTCAAAGTTTCTTTCAAGTTTTCCAATCTAGTAATGTCTCTTTCAGGAACCTGGGGTCCTCCTCTTTACCTTACAGAGCTGGCACCCTAAGGGTAGGAGCCTAGCTTTAGAAGTCTTACTACCAGTGATAAAGACACGCACAGTTAGTATTGCCGTTGCCTAACAAACACACAGTCACTGAAATCACCAAGGTAGCTCAGGATGAACGCAGGGTGACAAGTACTGTCAAGTTCCTTGGGCTACATCTGCTTGGCTCTGTGAAAGGGCGCCTGTCTTCAGCATCCCTCTGCAGACTGCCTGTAATATCTAACACATTTTGGTTTAATGCCGACTCAATAATTAAATTGCTTTCTTTTTCTTCTAGCATCGTGGAGAGATTTTCTTGAGAGAAAATTTTAATTACACTTCCCAACAACAGCCAAGGTACTCCCTTTCTGGGAATTTCTTTATCAGATTATAGTCACACTACTTACCAGAGAGCTTTGTTGATTTTCAGAGAGTTTAGCATGAAGTGACTTTTGAGAGGTTTTTTTTTTTTATCTTTTTTTTTTTTTTTTCTGATGAAATCCTATGCACAGATCTACTGTATAAAACCATGGGGAGAGGAGCTGTGCCTTCCCTAGCCTCAGTTCTACCTGGACTGTACTGTGCATCTGTGCATCCTCCTGGCTCTCTCTGGGCAACTGAGAGGCTCAGCAGACCACAGTGTCAGAATCCACCATACTGATGAGCTCCTTGGACTTCCCGACTTCATCCCCAGCTACATTTCTGTCCTGATCCTTTATCATTAGATTTCTCACCTAAGCTGGAAAACAGATGGTTAAAACCACAAAGTATGAGTTTGCACTTGAATGTGACTGACTTTTGCCGTATTGAAAATGCCTTCCATACAATGTCACAGTTAAGTTTCACCCCAACTTTGTGGAATAGATTTTTATTATTCTCACTGTGCAGATGAGGAAACCGAGGTTCAGAGGAGCAGGATGGAATGCAAGTGGACTTGTAGGTGTCTTTCTTCCCATAATCCCCACAGTACATGACTACAGTCAGCCCAGGTTATTGGTCTCTGCCACTACCACGTGTGCATGTGGGATGCAGGAACTGACCAATGGTCTTCACTTTGGTGTCCATCTTCCCTGGCACAGTGCTGGTGTCTTAGTTACTTTTCTCCTTTCTGTGACAAAATACCTGACATAAAAAGTTAAAAGAAGAAAGGTTTCTTTAGTTGACAGTTTAGAGAGGTTTTAGTCCACAGTTGCCTGGCTCCAAGGCAGGGGAGCATGGGAGAAAAGAAACAGTTCACAGAGGCAGAAGGTAGCAAAGCAACAAGGGCTGACATGATTCTTTCTATCACTCATATTTTATCCAGGCTACTTAGGGCATACTTAATCCTAGTGCCCTTGATCCTAGTACTGCACCACGAATCATTTCAGAGTCACACATTCGACATCCAGTCACCTCTGAAAATGTCTCCGCTATGACTGCAGGAGGTCTTTGCGGGAACATCTAGACACAGTCATAACAGCTGGAGACAATAAATATTTGTAGCATGGAAAAATTAATTTAATAATGTATAGTAGCAGGAAAGCACAGATGATGTAGGAATCACTGTTTGACCTGAGCGCCTCTATTTTTTGTGCTGTCCTTTTGAGTGACAACTCTGCAGCTGCAGCATAAACTGCAGCTAGGGAGACGCAGAGTAAGGAGAAGAAAATAAGCCACCTTTTGCGCATAAGTTAAAGATTCCAATGTATCATACATTCCCACGGTCCTGCATTTGCTCTATTACTCAGAATAAGTGACTCTGGTGCTCAGTTCCAGTAAAGGATGACACAGAGAATGTTGTGCTTAATCCATTCTGCCAGCCTTTCAGAGATTCTAGAAAGCACAGGTGCCGCTGTCGATATGCAATCCCCTTCAAATCAGGGTGTCTGCTATCTACAAATGAGACAGCTCGGTACACACATTTCTCTCTGCGTTAGTACTGTGGAAGTTTAATAGACCAATCTTGTTTCTAGAAAAGATGTACTGTCCTAATGCAAGGGATCTGGATTGATTTGAGGTTCTGAAAGTGAACATTGGCTGTTATGAAAACTCTTGAGGAGTTTTCTTTGGGGTGAGACAATATTATATTTATCGTAAGTAGGTTTAGAGTCTAATAGGTGTAGGTTTGAATTCTGGATCGACCCATTTATCATGTAATGACACTGGTAGTGGACTCAATCTTGCTAGCTTTCGGTTTTCTTGTGTGTAAATCAGGGATAATGACACCAATGCCATAGGAGTTTTGAGAGGGAGATGTGAGACGGGGAATGAGAAAGGCTGGCTACTTCTGGAGCAGCTTATATAAAGCTTTGACTTTTGGCTCTGAGGTTGAATGAAGAAGTTTCACTTTTAGGCAGGAGCCTGAGTGGACACTGCCGGCCCAAGGAAAGCATTCTCAGTCCATTGTGTTCTTTGTTGGGGCGGAACCAAGCCCAAGTGGCATTGCAGCCAGCAGAAGAGAGCCCCTTCCTCACGCTCTCCTCTGGGATGGGGAAAGCAGGCACTGTTGTGTCGTCCTTTCAAACCAGACTCAGATCTGTGGGCTTTGCCTTGTAATCAGAGAGGAGGGCAGAGGATGCTCTGCGTCAGCTTTAAAAGGGTCTGGTTCTCCAGAAACTCTTCACACCGTTTGAGGTTTCTTCTCATTTCCAAGCCCCTGGAAAAGCTTTGCCTTCCCAGGGCGAACTTTGGCAGTATGAGGGGCACATGAGATCTGGATCTAAATCCCAGCTCTGCTGCCTAATCCTTGGGAGAGCACTGAGACGTCTGGTGTCTCTAGACTTCAATATGCCTTCTCCAGACTCTTTCCTTGAAGTCTGTATGGCATGACTGTCCTGCTCTAGTGGTTTAGCATCCACTTTTAGCATGATTCATGTGTCCCAGAAAGGACTTACTGTGAGCAGCCTGGACCCAGCATCTGATCCTGTGCTGTGCACACCTGTAGCACCCTCATTAGGTACCTGACTTTCAGTAACTATTTGCATATGGCAAACACCATGCTAAACACCCTTGAATACTCTCGCAACAAGGGGCCGGGTGTGGTGGCACACGCCTGTAATCCCAGCACTCGGGAGGCTGAGACAGGAGGATCGGTGTGAGTTTGAGACCAGACTGAGCTACAAAAGTGAGCTCAAGGCCAGCCTGAACTGCATAGCGAGACCCTGTCTCAAAAAGACAATAAATAAATAAATAAATAAATAAATAAATAAATAAATAAAACAAGGCCATCAGTAGCTGTTATTGTATCTCCTGTGAACATAAGGCAAGTGAGGGTCAGAGAGCTGAAACAATTTTCCCAAGGACGCACAGCTAGTGAAAATCAGAGTAGAGATTTCAGACAGAGAACTGCTGTAGAGTAAACTTGCCTTTATGAACATTTTAGTTTCTTTTCTTCATGATTTTCCTGGATTGAATTCACATGAAGTTGGAAATGTGGCATGAGTTCAGTTTTTTCGTAAATCTAAGAGTACATATTTCTGAGGTAACAAACGCTGAATATTATCAGAAGCATCTGAGTTCCTTTGTAGTATGTGTGTATTGGTGGGCCTGCTCAGGGCAAAATGAACTAAGGCTTTGTCTGCAGGGGATAGCAGGTGTCTTGCACCTTCCACTTATCTTTTTTCTAACTCACAGAAGAGCCGATTTTTCTAGGGACACTTAGGAGAAAACCCAGCATCTCTTGAAAAACCACTTCCCTTCCTTTATTAGAATGTGGTTGCTCATATTTGTCCTGTAACCCTTAGAGGATTTTTCACTCTCTGATGAAATTAATTGCGTGAGGGAAGGGACAAGAAAAGAAGTAAATAGAGTGAAAGACAAGTGGAAATGGAACCTTTGCAAAGAAGGAGCAGGGAGGGGTTAAGGGTTGGGGGAATAAAGAAAAAAGGAGCAAAAGGACATGTCATGGGCACATTCCTTTACCTACGATGGCTATCACATTATATTATAATGTACCAATTAAGAAAATTAAGAAAAATTAAGCATATGAAAGATTTGTAAACTATTCTGTCCTTCACAATTTTTATGCATGAAAGATGAATAAGAGACAAAGATCCCTGTCCTCATATGAAAACTGCAAATAACTAAACAAATGAAGAAATGCTCCTGTGAATAAGCAGTTATGGTTGTGACAGTTACTGCAGGAAAAGAAGAGAGTGGTGGGACATGTTAGCAAAGGCTCCCATGCAAATAGGGTCATACGGCCAGTGGGAGATGCCCAGGCATATAGCATCCTGTGCAAAGAGAGGCCAGAGCTTTATTTTCTTCTGTCCATGGAAATAATAGTACTAGCTTATATTACTGAACTCAGCAGAGGGCCTTGGACAAATCTGGTGCTGAAGAGAGAGTGGTAAACACAGACACACGCACAAATGTGCTACTTCAGATCTACATGAACATTCAGCATGATCATTCATTTGGCTAAACTGTCTCTGTTACAAGAATGGCAGCAATGAATGAGAAGCAAGAGATCGCACAGGTACACATGAGTGCAGAGGACAGAGACAGGATCATCAAATAAGCTTAGCTTCCTAAGTGGGATGGTGGTTGTTGGGAGAAGAGTTGGACTCTTGTAGATAGTGAAGAGAAAATCTCTCTCACTGGGCTGCTGTAAACATTTTATGCAATTCAAAATCCCCAGCACAATCTTGATAAGGGGCAAGGTCTCATTAACACAAATTAGTATTTCAAGACCAACTCATATTCTTTGAGAACAGAGCCAGCTTGTGATTCCTCTTAGGGGAACTTCCTTATTCTCTCTTCCTTTTTATTTTTATTTATTTATTTTGTTATTTATGTATTTGGTACAGGGTCTCACTATGCAGCTCAGACTTGTAGTGATCCTCCTGTTTTCAGCCTGCCCACAGCTTATATGTATGTGCCACCATGCTGGGGCTGGCTCAGCTTACCTGGTGGAGAGGGCAGGCCTGTATCACAAGTGGTACCGGGGATTGAACTCCAGTCTTGTGCCTGTGCTTGCCTAAGCAGGTGTTTAGTCAGCAGAGCTATCTTGTCGATCCCTTTTTCTTCCTTTTAAAAACATTATTAGCATTATTTCATTGTGGTAATGATACTTAACATGAAATCTACCACTTTCATTGTATGTTGCCAAGGATAACGGGTTAGACATCTAAGAGAAAAAACAAAGCAAAGCAAAGCAAAGCCAAACAAAGCAAAACAAACAAACAAACAACAAAAAAACCCTAGATTTTTAGAGCACTCCAAATCTCAATTTAAAACTTCACATAATTAACATTACACTTTTGATATTTTAACTGAATGATCTAAGTTTCTGGTTTCTGGTTCCATCCTTTCAGGCAAAAACTGATAGGGCCTTTGCGATACCGTATTCTGCACTTCCTATCAGTGTCCTGGCAGTGGAGGGGAGGTTGTCATGATGTTGGAGCACCCTCTGGACAGCAGTGAGGTATGTATGGCCTTTTTTGTTATTGGGGAAAATTACATGGACCTTAGATGTGAATTCAGTAGGTGGTATTAGCTCTGAGGTTTTCTCTGATTAGTCCAGAAAGGGCCATATCACAATCTGTACCAGTGTCTGTGTGATGGAGCATTGAGTTTTGATATTCTCAATTTCTTTCTTTCTTTTGGGAGAGAAAGGCTTGGAAATCATTTCTCTGTATGTCAGATGGTTCAGAGAAACAAAGCCAGGCACACTCCTTCCCACCGAGTGGGGGGTAAAAGTGAATGTGTGTTGGGGAGAAAAATGAAAAATGTCTGTTATTTTCTGCAGGGTGGAGAATGATGTATGTTCCTGGGGGTAGCCTGCTACCTTGGAATTAGTCATTCGACTTTGTGTTCTCTCTGCTGCTTGAAGTGCTTCATTTAAAAAATGTTAGGATTTTTTTTTTCCTCCTCACTTAACTGTAGGAACATTAAATGCACAACTTTATCAAAATGACATAAGATAGATGTTCTGCCAACAGCAACAGGCAAGGATTAACAATTCAAATGGGAATGGGGAAAAGTTTCTCTAAAAATATGAAGAAAGTTTGATTAGGGATCCTGCCCCATCCTCACCCGAAGCACACTATTACACATTCAGGGACCCTGAGGTCCTAAGGAGGAAAGTTTTCATTTTATTTCATCTGTCTCTCTGAAATATGCATTTGTAGGCTGTACAATTATATACAGATTCACTAAAAAAATCATCACTTAACCTAGCAGCTGAAGTCAGAATTTGGTCTGGGGTAGAAATCCCAATCATTCCTAGACCCTAGCATTCTAATCCAGTAAGGGACAAGAAATTTGTCAATAAATAGTACCAGGTAAATGGAGAATATGAGGCGAACCCTAAAAGAAAGAGGGATGGGAAGAGAGGTGAAACCGTTTGTTTACCATTTAGCTATAGCACACATGAAAAAGTGATAAAATAGGAATATTCTGTATGATAAATGAACTCTTGTGCCATTTGGCTGATAAAAGATTTTCCTATTACATTCAACTAGAATTTTTGAGAAGGAGATTGGTTATGATCTTTGATGGAGCATCAGAATTGCCTTCTTCCCCAAAAGAGCATATCATTTGTCAAGAGCTTTGATATCATTTAGGAATAAATCTTTTGATTCCTCAGAATTCATTTCTTGTGTGCGATTTATGTGTATTTATTTGTCTTCAGTGACTCTCTTTTGTCTTTGGCCTCCTAAACCAGGAATGCCCTTGATATTTCTTTTCCCCGACCTGATGCAACGAATCCTATCACAGTCCCATAGAACACGGTGCAGCCAACCCGCCACTACTGAGATTTTTAGAGTGTTTCACAGCATTCACTCAGCATAATCAAAGGGAGAACTCACCCTTCAGAGGGAGGATGCAGAAATAATGAATGTGAGCCAGGAAGACTATACAGGCCGTCAGAGAGAAGTCACTATCTGGACACAGTCTGGTGTGGACCATAAGCACGCTAGCTCCAGAATATATCAGGTGTTTTTCTCACGGAAAGAATTCTACAGTCACTTCCTGTTTCCCGTAGAGCCCCTTTCTGTGAGATCATTTCCTGAACAGGCTCTGGTTGAGGTTCAGAGTGGAGTGCTAGTGCCACCTCTTGAAAAATGACCTCTTATGGTTAATATATTGTATCCACTTGAGACATTTAGAAGGTTAACTGGGTGGCTCAGTGGTGGGGCAGGGTCATCACTTTGTAAACATCCTGAGCCTGGGCCAGAAGTGGGTATGGAGATGGTGTGGGTGTAAAGGACCTGCCCTCAGGTTGAGAGCCTGGATTACAGACAGCACAAGGGTGGAAATGAGGCTGGCCCGCCTGCTGTTCTCTCGTTGCTTTGCTTTCTTCTGCCTCCTTGAACCACTCCCCACTGCCATGCTGTGGAGTCAGCTGAGTATAGACTGAAACCTCCACAAGTTGTGAGCCAAGTAAACGTTTCCTCCCTTAATTTTGAGTGTTGAGTATTTTTGTCTCAGCAATGAGAGAAAAGTAATGTAGACATCCTCCAAAATGCTGCTATGTAAATCTAGAAGCCACACTTCTCACTCTCTCACTTCTGTCACATTCACTTGTCTTATTTTCTTAGCTTCATCTTTCTCTGAAGTGATTTTACTTATTCATTTGATTATTACTTGTCTTTCCCCATTTAGACATGAGTTCCCTTTGAAAAACAACATTCTTTTCACTTGTTTATTGTCTGATTTAGAACTGCACCAAATATCACACTGAAAAAGTAAAGCAGAGTAATTTTTTAAATTAATTAATTAATTATTTATTTAGTCTTTTTGAGGCAGGGTCTCATTATGCAGTTGAGGCTGGCCTTGAGCTCACTTTTGTAGACCAGGCTGGTCTCGAACTCGCACTGATCCTCCTGCCTCAGCCTCCCAAGTGCTGGGATTACAGGTGTGCGCCACCACGCCCAGCAAGCAGAGTAATTTAATATTAAATTAATGTAAAACACTGAGTTCTGTGGACTGCAGCCTAAAAAAAGCCTTTGCTTTAGAAGGGAAAAGTGGCTCCCATGATAACCTGCTTTCCCCTGAAAGCAGAGGGAACCACTGAGCGTTTATTTAGAAATACAGTCAGGGGAACCAGGCATGAGAGACTGGGAAGCCATTGGCATGCTACTGACTTGGTCACTGCTGAAATCAATTAGTGATTGCTTCTGACAGGCTTTCTGAGGAACTTAGTAAACTGTACCTTGGAACCAGTCATGTAATGGGGGAAAAGGAAATCGTGCCATATTAATGGCTATGACTATTCTTTGGCCCACAATGGCCCATAGGGCACTGACTTTTGCACCTTTTGATTGCATCTTAATGCAAACACGGGGGTTCCCTGGTGGAGCCCAGGAAATGGGAGATAAGCAGAGCAGACTCAGGAGAGTGTCTGCTGACACAGTCAAAGCTAGATGAAAACTGCGTGGGACTAGTCATAACAACAAGGTTGAAGAAGAGGTGAATCTGAGAAAATTTAAATAATATGCAAAAGATGGCAAGGTCATGTCTAACCATTAACTCTGAGAAGTGATTGGCTTATTTTTATATCAATAACCATTGTCTGACAGTTTAATTCTTAACCAGCCTCATGGGATTAAGCATTATGCCCATTTTCTAAGATGTTCCCCACCACATCTACATCTGTTGATTCTGAGCTTTGGAATATGCAAAGTCAATTTTTTCTTTGATCCCTTTAGCCAATGGCAGGCATCACGCATGATTCTGAACCTCTTTTTCTTTTTTATCAAGATACTAGAATCCAGACTTACGATTTCTTAGTGGTCTCATGGCAGTGTAGACGAGTATCCTGTTTCTGTCCCTGTCTTCCTATCTTCTTTCCTGGAGTCCTTACAGAGCTTTTTGGATGATAAGTTAGCTATGAGGGTAGAATGATATTTTGCAAAGCCCTTTGCCAGAACACTGTCAAAACAGGTGTACGCTATAATCTGGAAGAAAGTTGCAAGAATGCAAAAGCCAGTATATTTTGACACTGCAGTTTGTTAAGTAGAGCATTTATTTTCTTGTTCCTACTACCTAGGTAGATGAAAAATAAGATAGCTTTTTCCTTCTCATCCCCTGGTGGACAATATGATAACCATTCCTTGATGGCAAGAAACATCCTATGTCTTTCAGAGTGTTTTGTGTCGAAATACATTTCCCAAGGAGATTCTTCTGAGTCTCATATTTTTATTTTCAGAATATTTCTGCTGATATCCCTAATTCTACCTGAAATGTCTGAATTCATCTAGGGGCCTTAGGAACACATGAGAAAAATGGATGCTTTTTAGCTCTTAGACTTGTGGAGTTGAGATTCAGTAACATTTCTATTGTTCACTTAGCAACTATGATTATGGCTTCACATTCAGGACAAGGTCTAACGCATTTTCTGGAGATTTAAGATTTAGTGGTATTAATAGCCATGGACTACAGTCCCTGTGGCATCCCGTGCTCCAAGCATAATAGCCACATGTCCATGTATGAATCTCTTCATCTCTAACCCATATTTTCTTACATAGCCTTAAATTTCTGTGTTACTTGCCAAGAACTGTGACCTTCAGCTGTACCATTTGGATTTTCTGAAATTACCCACATTTTCTCTCCCAATCCTCTTCATATTCTCTTCTTCACCTGGATAATTAATCTCCATCTTTCACGCATGTTATTGAGTCTGTGGTCTGATTTCTGTTTCATCTTGTTTCTATAGTTTTTATTTATCTTGGTTTTAAAACAGTATTCGAAAACCTTAGGAAGTACATTTTAGCGACTGGCTTAAAAGTTAAGGTTAAGGGCAAAAGGCTTTAAAAGATTATGCACAATGTAAGTAACAGAAGTCTTATTCTAGAAAGAGCCAGGAAGTATTTTGGGATTTATAGATTCCATATTGTGTCCCGTTTTTGTTTTCCTTTTTTTTCTTTACAACCCTTGAAAAATGTATTTACTATTCTTAGCGTGTAGGCAGTGGGACATATTTGGTCATCAGGATGTAATTTACTTCCTTGGGCTTTTAGCTACTATTACTGTAGAAGCCAAAATGTCAACTGTTTTTAAAGCTCCCATGAGACTGAGAAGGACAAACAGCTCTGCTGAAAAACTGACTGGCATTTTCAGACTCAATTATTCTTCCCAGAGAACACCAGAAGAGGAGGAGTTAAATGAAAAAAAAGGAGAGGAGGAATTTGATGGAACTATGCTTAAACATATATAAATCTTTGTAAATGACTGCTTTTCTGAACCAGTGTTAAGAAGTCACGTATATGCACCTCTGAGGCTGGTATGTCATGTTAGATTGATACAACGAACAAAATTTCAGTTATCCATAATGACTTGGAATTTTGCTTGCTTATTCTGGCTTCCAAGAAGCCACATCCTCAAATGAAGTCGGGGAGGGGGAGTGATACACAGCAAGAAGTATAAGTGAGGGACTTTCTTATTGTAGGACTGTGGCAAAGATTGTGAGCTAGTCACTGCATGTCAGTATGAGCAGGTGAGTTAGTGGAGAAAATGAAGCTCAGATTTTGAAGAAGTAAATGGTTGAATTCTCCCTCGTGCCCAGGCTCTATACATCCAGCACTAGGTTCTTTTGTACTTCACTCACTTGTTTCCTTTGGATGTCTGTAATAGTTTAGACACCATTACTGTAATAGTAAAGACACCATTACTTTTCATATTTATGGAAAGCATATAAATATCCCCAAATATGTTATTTGGGTCTCCACTAAAAGCCATGCATGGGATTTTGCCTCATACCACTTCAGTCTCTCCTTCAGACTTAACCCAGGGTGTGGTTCTTCTCTTTCCACCCAGAGGTGACCACCAGCTATCGATCTGGCAAGGTGGAACTTGCCAAAGTAGACCGTGGTAGTCCTGAAAGCAAAGTACCTATAGCTGGCTACTCATGATGTTGGTCTTTTCTTGAATATGGGACCACTCTAACATGTTGTGACTTAATGAATAATGTCAATCTCCATAGTGCACTCATTAAAGCTTCTGACTGTGTGATGGATTGCTATAATTTCACATTTTCTATACTTTAATCTGCCATGGTAGCAGAAATCAAATAATGGAAGTTACTTCTAGTGAGAAAAGTTTGATAACTCATCAAATGAAGTAGCTAAGAACAAGAGGAATAGCCAGGATAGAGCTAGAGACTAAAGCTTTCAGTTTAAGACAATCGATTTTGACATAGAGGCAACATGTTTAGGGTAGAATTTTGCTTATTCCAATCATAAATTGCTTCCACTCCATTGGCTGTGGCAGGAGGTAGTTCATAGTGGACAAAGGGTTTCTAACATGACGATGTATAAATAGTTTATTTGGGAAAATATTCCTTCACTTTTTTTTTGTAGGACCTATGTCTTTTGATTGCCAGCAAGATGTAAAGCACATAAAAGGTTTTCTTTCCTTATTAGTAATATTATTTTTCCACTTTTCATTTTTTCCCACTTGTTATGATTGCATATTGATTGTAAAGATTAATTTTTTAAAAAATCATTTATTTGTAGGTTATAGTCTCATGTGCATGTCTTATATACGTATAATTGAAATTTCAAAAGAAGATGAAATGAAAATGGAACAGAAAATGAAAATATGTTAGAATAAAATTGATAAGTTACTAGCCAAAGGTTCTAAAAAGCTGGTTGAAATTTAAAAAAAAAATGGCAAAAGGCAAACTTTCTGGAAAACACAAAAGTAAACTTGGCAAAATTCAGAGGAAAATCACATATTATATGCAAAATACCAATAAAATTGGGAGCAAATTTTTTGGCTGGAAATAATGTAGGTCATAGGCAATTCAATGATTTTCTTTTTAAATTTTATGTATTTGGTACAGTTGTCTTACTGTGTAGCTAGGACTCAGTTATTCTCCTGTCTCAGTCCCCCCATGCTAGAATTACAGGGGTGCGCCATCACACCCAGTTTCTGGGGCTGGTACATCGTGCCTGGGGCTCCTGGGCTGGCAGGACACATACCAGAGATTGAATCCGAGTTCTTGCGCTTTCCAGGTAGGCTCTTAGACAGCCAAGCTATCTCCCAGCCCTGATTATACAGATTAATGGGTTTCATTTTGTCAGATTGTACACGCATATAACATCCTCTAATCATTTTTTCCCATCACCTTCCTTGTCCTAGTCCTGCTGAGTTTCACAGTTTTGGGGAGAGAGCCCCTGTATTTTGATCCTATTTACAATCGCTGTCACCTGCCCCTGTACTTCCTTCCCTCCCCTTTTTTCTCTTGATCTTGTGCCCTCTTAGGGCCAGGGATATAGCTCAGCAGCATAAGTGCCTGCCTGGCAAGTACAAGATTTAGAGTTTCCATCCCTAGTACCAAAAAAAAAAAAAAAAAAAAAAAAGAAAAAAGAAAAAATTTTCCCTCCTACTCTTTTTTATTTTTTATTTTACTTTATTTTTTATGTATTTGGTACAGGGTCTCATTACACAGCTCAGACTCATAGTGATCCTCTCTTCTCAGCTTTCCCAGCACTGATATTACAGGTGTGGGCTGCCATGCCTGGCTTTCCCTCCTACTCTTTTTTTAGATTCCACATAGTAGGGAGAACATGAGATTATGAGATATTTGTCTTCCTTAGTTTTCTGTATTTCTCTCAGCATGGAGACCTCCATATAGCTCTATTTTCTGAAAGTGACAAAGCTTTGTTATTTTTATAGCTGATATATATATATATATGTATATATATACATATATATATATATATATATATCTTCATGTATTCATTTCTGTATATTGGCTATATTTGCTATGCAGTTATCCCTATGGTACACTTCAGGTATATGTTGAGGAGTGATGTACCAGGATGAAATGATAGTCCTATTTTTGTTTTTGAAGGAAACTGCACATAGATTTCCATAATGGTGGTACTAATTTACATTCCCATCAGCAGAGCAGGACAGGATCTTTGCTTTTGGTACTTTCTTTCTTTCTTTTTTTTTTTTTTTCTGTCTTTTTGAGACAAGGTCTTGCTATGCAGTTCAGGCTGGCCTTGAACTCACTTTTGTGGCCCAGGCTGGTCTCGAACTTGCTTGCACCGGTCCTCCTGCCTCAGCCTCCCGAGTGCTGGGATTACAGGCATGCACCACCACGCTTGGCTGCTTTTGGTACTTTCTGCTAAAGTTGATCATAACTGTCTAAGTCATAGCTTTGCTTTCCGAGTGTATTTAACTCCTTGAAGTTCACTTTTGTTACTTAAGTATTCCCTCATACCCCATATCCCTCTGCATCAAGGCCCACATCAATTCTTTTTCTTTGTCCTAGAACACTTGTCCCTATTAGTTATTTCATGAACTACTGCTAGTCTTTTATGCCTCCAATGAGACAGCAAGAAACTTGTCTAATCCTTTCAGCTAGGCTGTGGTTCTTTCCTGGAACTTGCTCATTCTTTATCTTCAAGAGATGTGTTACACTGTTTTTGCCTCTCTTCCTAGCCAAACTGTGAAAGCGAAGCTATTTTAACTTTACCAGTAATAGCCTGGCATTTAACCAGAAGTTACTCAAAACATATTTGGGTGATTATATAACTTTTATTAAATTCTCAATTATCGGTATTGTTTCCTGGAGAAACTTTTTTCCACTGTGGTCTGACATAGATGACTCACTTTTTCTATTATGTGTGTGTGGACCCTTGAAGTAGAAATGAAAGTATGATTTTTGTATCAAACTGACATCTCTCCTGGACTACTGAGAACTTAAATCTCAGAAACAAAGTGAACGGCCAACTTTAATTATGATCTTTTCCTCACTCCTTTCCAAGTTTATATGCTATGGTGCCAAGAGAGATTTTTAGAACAACTCCCACTAGTTTTAATTTCAATTCATTTGGGCTGTGTGAAATGTGTACTGTATTTTATGTAAATAGAGTTGTTACCACTTACTTGAGTTCTTTGGAAGTAAGACATTCCTTAAATGCAAAGCAGTTGGGACAGCAAAATTTACATTTTAATGCATTACTTATCCCTTCAGACCTCCTGGGAGGCCTGCAATCTCAATGTTAACTGGTATTCAAGGTCTGGCTTTCCAAAGGGCTGACGAGCATAGGTGTTTATTACCTCAGTATCAGATAGTAAGTTAACAACCAACATGTCTACTACATGTGTGGATGTAAACTATGTTATTCATAAGTCCCTTCCATTCAATTGTTTGCTTTTCTGGTACTATTTGGTATAACAGTTATAGCCTCTGATTAATCAATCAATAACTAGTTACCAAGGGATTTGCCTGAATCTTTGCTACCAGCAGTAGTGAAAGCATGACAATTAACTTTTATATTTTGAATAGGCACCTAGTACCTAGCACTTAAAATGGAAAAGAACCAGTAAATAGTTTTACTATTATTCCATTCTTCTGGATCTAGCTCCAGTAGTTAATGAAAGTGACAAATTCTGTCAAATATTACATAATGTTCCTCTGGTCCTCATCAGTAATTTCTTCAGTCATTCTTCTGGTTTTATTAACTTTTTAGAAATATATGCGATCTGTATATCAAATAAAGATATGTTTCATTATGTTTTTAAAAGGGTATTTTACCACACTTAAATCTATAACATCAGATTATCTTTAAACCAGCATAACTTTAAACCAGATAACTAAGGCCTACATGTGGGAAAGATTTTGTATTTGTAACCAAAATATTTCCAGTTTTTAATAAACTTTTCACTGATTAGTTGGTTTATAAACATGTTTTTCATAAGAGGAGAATGTGAATAGTTTGAATATTCTGCAACCAGGTGTTAGATAATATGGATGCTAGATGCCTCTGTTCTTGGTGCTAGGATACAGCCTCATCACTTTTTCCTGCTACACATCTCACAACTACTAAATGGAAGTGGTGGCCTATTCCATCTTTCATAGTCTGAATGTAGCTGAAAATCAAATTTTTGCCCTTGATAACATCTCTGTTGCGCATTCACAAGCTCGGTAGTTCAAGTAACTGTGCAACTATAATTCCCACAGAAATAATAGCCCTTATATAGGAATTTACAGACACTTCTGGCTTTCTTTTTATATAACTAATCATTTAAGTTCTATCTGTGCAGGCTTGATGATATGACAAATTGCACCATTTATTAAGTGATTAGTTATTCATATTACCCAAGGATTATTCACAAAGTACATACCATGAAAATATGAATTTATTGATTATTAATTTATACGAAACATATTTTTTTATTTTTTTTATTTTTTTTGTGGGACTGGGGTTCAAACTCACGACCTTGCACTTGCCCAGCAGGCACTTGTGCCTCGGAGCCATGTCCCCAGCTCCCGAAACATATTTTTCAAAGTGTTCCAAATGGTCAAGGTATGTCACTGATCTCTAAAAATGCCAGCCAGCTTGTTGCTGTAAATAAAATGGCTTCCTGAGTTCTGTGACAATAACAAAGTAGACATTTAACTTTCTCTGGGCTACTCCAAGAGGGCTAGTGTTTTCTAGTAATGTAGAATAAGTAATTCTCTGAAACATGTTGAAGCAAGTCTGAAGCTCGATTGTTAAAATGATTATACACATCTCCACAACCATGAGGAATTTTTCTATGAGGTGTTTGTGCAACTGAAAGATTATGAAGGTAAAATTGCTGTCCTCTAGTAGAATATATAAATATACAGATAATGCTAGTAAAAGAGAGAAAACAATGACTACAGAAGATGGAGATTTTCAGAGAAAGGAAAGATGGTCTGAGTTTACAGAACACCTGGGAAGCCTTTCTGAAGGATTCATGAAGGGAGTGTCTGAGTACAGGCTTTAAACGATGCAAAATTGAGCCGGGTGTGGTGGCTTACGCCTGTAATCCCAGCACTCGGGAGGCTGAGGCAGGAGAATTGGTGCAAGTTCGAGACCAGCCTGGGCTACAAAAGTGATCTCAAGGCCAGCCTCAACTGCATAGCGAGACCCTGTCTCAAAAAGACAAAAAAAAAAAAAAAAAAAAAAAAAAAAAAAAAAAAAAAAAAAAAAAAAAAAAAAAAAAAAAAAAAAAAAAAAAAAAAAAAGATGCAAAATCATTTGCGGTCCAAATATTGAACGCTCACTTCTGGAGCACAACCAGAATTATCATGAATGGAAATGTAAAATGTGGTAGTTCTCTGGTGCTGTCTGCACATACAGGCCAAGAGTTCTTGGTAAAAGAGGAAACAGTTCTACATTATTTACAACCATGTGTTACAGGAATAAAAAATGAATGAGTTGCAAAAATTTGATGGCTAAGATTTCTCACAACTAAAGTCGAATTGGTTTCCGAACTAGATCCTTTAAGACAGGGTGGTCACTTTGCGTTTTCCGCCCTACAGTGTTGCCCAGGCAACTATCAGCTCTGATGGAAGATGCCATTAGGACAGTGTTTCCAGTGGCTTTTCTGCAGAGCACTAGTGCCCTGGAAAAAATCAGAGAATCCATCCACAAATAACTCAAGACAATGACAGACTGTATTCCTCCACAGAAGCATAACAATGGTTGTTTGTCTTTTTAAAGCTTTTGCAAAAGCCTTAGTAATGAACCTGTACAATTTAGATAAACCTACGGTTTTCAATTCTAACTTTAAAAATGATAGATTTCAATTATTAAAATGCTTTTACTGGAATAGAATTTACAAGTAACATGTGGCACAGACTTTAGGTGTATAATTAATGCGCCTTGATGAATCTATAACTATTAAATCATCCGAGTGAAAATGCAGAGCATTCCTTTTTTATGTCTCCAAAATTCTCTTGCACTGTACTTACTAGAGTCTGCTCGTCTGATTTCTAATGCCACTGATTACTTTGCCTGTTCTTATATTTTATGCAAATGCAATGATATAATATGAAATCTCTTTTTCTGTCTTTTCTTGTTCAACATATGTTTTGAAGATTCATCCATATTTTTTAGTGTATTTGCACATCACTTATTTTTACTGTCAGAAAATGATTTTTTCTTTTTTGTAGTTTAGTAAGGGTCTCCAGGGTCTCACTATGTAAATCAGACTTATAGTGATTCTCCTGTGTTCAGCTTCTCAAAGAGCTGGGATTACAGATTTGCACCACCAAACCCAAGCAATCTCCCTCTCAGCACGCCCCTGGGGGCGGGGCTAGCACAGCTTGGGGAACTGCACCCTGGCCATTGTGCTCTGCCGAGGCAGGAGCTTTAGTCTGCTAAGCTATTTGGCTGGCCCTATAAAGCGATTTTATAACATGCTTGTATCAAAATTCGGTGCCCATTCTGCTGAACATTTACACTGGTTTCAGTATGGGACATTATCAATAAAGTAATTTTGAATGCAAGTATGGAACTCTTTTTGGGGTCAAGCGTTCATATTTATCTTAGCCAAAAATCTCTGGAAGAAGCCTGTGAGCTGACGTTCAGTTCTGCGTTCTCTCTAGAAGTGTATTAAAAGCCAAGTTTTCCTACACTTTCACTCACATCTGGCGCTGTCAGTCTCATCAAGTGTAACCGTTTTCGAGTGTAAAATGCGGTTGACGTTTTCCTTTATTGAAAGGCTAATGATCTTGAGTATCTTCCTATAGAAATACTGATCATTTAAACATCTTTGAAGAAGTAAGTTATAAGCTTTAAGTTGGAATATATTTTTATATTATGACCCTGCATTTTTTAATTTTTATTTTTCCGTGTTTTCTTCTAAAAACTTTATATCCTTAACTTTTTTATTTGTGGGTTTATGGTCTATCTCAATGTGTGTGTGTGTGTGTGTGTGTGTGTGTGTGTGTGTGTGTGTGCATGTGTGTTTGTTGTGAGACAGGCACTACTTTGCTGGAAAGATTTTCTTTTCTTTGTCTTAATGCCTTAGCTTCGCTGACCCCCCCCCAAAAAAAAAAAAAAATCCACTGTTTGAGATATTGTATTTTAAGATACTATTTTGTGTGCTTTTTAAAAAAGTTTTTTGATATATAGAAAGCCTTTTATTTGTTCATTTGGTATAAGGTCTCACTATGCAGCTTGAATTTGCAGTGATCCTTCTGTCTCAGCCTCCCTGGTGCTGTGATTACAGGTGTGTACTACTATGTCTGGTCTTGGGGGCCAGCTAAGCACAGTGAGTAAAATATTATTTTGATAACATTACTATCTTTAACAGCTGTACTTTTCTTTCTCCTTTGTTTTAATATCAGTGTCAATTTAAAAAGAAATAGTTTCAGGTATTTGATCAGCCCTGATTGGGTTTTCAGGTCAGCTTAGGGGAATGAATAATACTGTTTCCCAGCCCATGAATTTGGTATACTTCTTATTTCTTATTTATTTATTTAGTATTTTAGGGAGGGTCTACAGGGTGCTCAGGGTCTCACTACTAGATCGGACTCAGTAATCTACCTGTTTACAGCCTCACAAGAGCTGGGATTACAGATGCATGCCACCTTGCCCAGTCTCAATTGCTGTCTCAGTGTGCCAAGGGGGTGGGGCTGGCTTAAACCCCCAGCCCATTTGCCTGCTTCCTGGCACTTTAATCCACTGAGCTATTTGGCTGGCCCTATTTATTTTTTAAAAAATATCTTTTACAATGTTCTCAATAGTATTTAGAGGTTTTAATATATATCTTGGCCAAAGTTTTGCTAAATTTCAAGGTAAAGCCAGGCATGGTGGCACATGCCTATAACTGAAGCACTTGGGAGGCCGAAACAGGAGGATCAGTGCAAGTCTGAGACCAGCCTCAGCTACAAAAGTGAGCTCAAGGCCAGCTTGAGCTGCATAGTGACACCCTGTCTCAAAAAAAAAAAAAAAAAAAAAAAAAAATCAAAGTAAATATTTTGGTATTTCATGTTATTTTAAATTTACCTGTTAGTATGTAAAAATAAAATTCAACTTTTGTACCAATATAGTTTCAAAAAACTTGTTTAATTCACTAATTAGTTCTAGTCATTTGTAGCTTTCTTACAGTTTTCTATTTGTACCAATTTGTGCCATTTAAATGTGTGCAGCTGATTTCCATCCTACTGATTTGCTCCTCTTACTCATAGCAGTGCATATATTTTCCAATAGAAGGTTGATCATAATAATGAGGCTCAACATTTCTGCTTTGCTTAATCTGAAGAGGGAAATAGTCACCATCGTTTTCATGCTCACCATAAACTTTTCATTGGTATTCTTTATTAGATGGAAATTTTTTCCCTATAGTTTTCTGAGATTTTTACTTTTCATTTTTTATTTATTTTCATTCCTGGCATTGGAATGAGCATTGCATTTTGTCAGTTTTTTGTTTTGGTTTCGTTTTAATGTTCTGGTATTAGAAATTGTACTCAGTTCTTCATGCTTGCAGGCAGGCACTGTGCCACTGAGTTACATCCCTGCACCTTAATGTATTTTCTATCTGAATATTTGTATAACATTGACACTATCACTTTAAAAATCATTGAATTGTTATTTCAGCTGAAAAATTGCTCTCATTTTTATTGATGTCTTGCATAGAACATGTGATTTTTCTCTATATTTTTCCAAGTTATTTTATCTTTTCTAGAAGATTGACTATGAAATAATTGACTTCTGTCATTTTTAAAAAAATCTACACCAATTTTTGGAACCTTTGGCTAGTAATTAATCATTATTTTTCCTATCCTATTTCTATTTTCTGTTCTATTTTTATTTTATCTTGTTTTGAAACTTTATATGTATGTAAGACTGATATTATCATAAAGTTTACTGAAGACCTGTTAGTTATTTTTCAATCAATTGCTGTCTATTCTTCAGATTGGATAATTTTTGTGAATTTGTCTTTAAGTTAACTAATCATTTCTCTTGTTAACTTCAGTATGTTGTTTTATTTAGTGACTTTAAATTTTTTAAAATTTATTTATTTATTTATTTATTTACATGTAGTACAGAATTTCAAAACCAGAAAAATTTAACAATGGTTATATTACATATTTTCATCATCGGATCAGTTTAGATTAATTGATGTCAATGTATAAGACTGACCAAACAAGTAAACATTAACACTTTCAATAAACATTAATTTTTGTTTTTTAACAGTTGACATACTGCACATTGTCCTCACAATAGTTATACAGAGCACAGTGTGTGGGCATGACCCACCTTTCTATTGATGTTGCTAAGGAAAGAAAAAAAAATTCTTCTCTTTGAATTAGGAGGAAGTAGATGCATACACAGTGTAATGTTCCACAGTTGTAGTGGGCCACCAGTGAAACTTGCAACATTGGAGGCTATTGATCCAAGTCTCCTACAGCTCATCTTACCAATCTAGCTCTGTGCTTCATGCCTTGTAATTAAGCTTTTTTTGCTGAGTGATCAAGAGCAAGAGTGACTTTAAATTTTTGACATGGTAAAAATTCTACAATTTCTACTTTTTTCTTTAAAGTTTCTGTTTTTCCCTGAGATTCCTAATCTATCCTTTTGTTTGCAACATGATTACATCTCTTTAAAATTATTCAATACATCGAAGTTATTTTTTTTAACCCAAGTCTCTGAGTGATGTCAGGGTGTATTTTCATGAACTATTGTCTTGACTTTTCATTCCAGTTATCTGAGGTTATTTTTTCCCTGCACTTGAATTTGCTCTCTGGATTATGCCTTATAGAGTTAATATGTTTTGTCATCTTCTGTTGATTTTCATCATATATAATAAGATGATCATCTTTAGTTTTGATGTCTTAATTTTCCTCTTTATGGAGTTGTCTGTTTTGTTTTTGCTCTAAGGAAACTCTCTTAATTTTGCCACAGATTTTCCTTCTAAAGTGTATGTCCCTTTGAGATTTCAGTGCAAAACTCTGCCGTTTCAAATACCAAGACTTTTTAATTTGTTGGCACTGAACTTCCTCTCCCATATGGTATACAGCAACTAAAATATATCATCCAATCTTTTCTCCCAATACCTAAGCTTCCAGGTATTACTTTCCACTGAGCTTCTTGTTACATTTCTCTCTATATACATACACATACTGATTAAGGATCAGAGAAAAGTCTCTGTGCAGGTTTGGGGCTTCCCACCTCTGTAGCACTTAGCCTTTCCAAGTTTTCCCTCATTATTTTTAAGCCTCTCTGGCATTCTGGAATTTTCTTCTTTAGCACTTTAATTCAGAAAGTCTGTATCTTTCTGCTTGAGTTTTGCATGTCTTTATAAACATGCACATATAAACATGCACTAACCTTTCTTGGCTCTAGGATTTCTTTTCTTCTTGCATCCTTCCCCCTTTTTTTTTTTTTTTTTAAGTACCAGAGATCAAACTTGGGACCTTGTGCTTGCCAGGAAGGTGCTTGTATCACTGAGCTATCTCCCCAGCACACTAGGCTTTCAAGTTGAAGTATTCTTAGTTTTTGCCTATATTTGATCTCCTCTATAACATTTATATTAATGTTGTTTTTAAAAGTAATTTGCCCAGAGTTTTGGTGGTTAACTGTAAAAGGGTCAGCTCTATTAAATACTACTACTATGGGAACTAGAATTTTCAGTGGGTCATTTTAAAAAATTTAACACTTACTTTCTTATGTCCTATGGAATCAGTGCTCTGTGTTATATAATTTCACCTTTTTCAGGACATATTTAAAAATGAGTTGCATCCATAATTTTTAGGTCACAGATAATTAGATTTATATAATTCATATGACATTTCTTGAGACTCTGTCTTATAGAGGCCAATATGTTGGGTAGTTGGAGAGGTAGAAAAAACAAAAAGTATGAACGTCATGGAGCTATTTGTTAGTTCACATAAATAATAATAATATCAATTATAGAAAGGAAAATCAGCATTTGTTATAAAATTAATGAAATTTAAGAGTGATTCAGTAATTAATTAGATAATTGTATGATGCAAAAAGATTTTATACTATAGCAAAAGGGATTTTTTTTGCAAAATTGGAAATACTAAGGATGAAAATTGTGTCCACCTTGTTAGCAAAATATATTGGAACTGAGACTATCAGTTATTTAGGGAGAAAAATAGGGTCCTTGTGTATGAGAGAACCATACATGAAAAGCCTTGAGACTTCAAAGAATAAATGACACTTGAGGAATATTAAAAGTATATGCATGAAAAGAAAAAAAAATAATGATAATCAGAATCTGAGTCCAAGACATTATATACATTGCTACTGTCATTTATGTTGCATATATAATAATGAATTATATATGATACATATACATATGTATATCACCTAAAGAGATAGATAGATGATAGATAGATAAATAGATAGATGATAGATTAGACTTTGTGATGGATTTACAGTGCTTTGAAGATATCATCTCATAGATGCTAACTGTGCAATTTCATACATAGCTTTTGGAGCTAGTAATTGCCATTTTGACTATTCTCCTTCCATATTTCTTTAGGCAGCTATCACAGTGGGTTTGTGATCTTGGAATCTGAAAATTTCCTGTTTTATCCATTTCATTAAAAATTGAATCATTCAATATTTGTTGAGTATCAGGTACATTCTAGGCATTGTACCAGTGTTAAGGACACAGCTTTGGACAAGAAAGACAGCTATTGTACTGAAAAAGCTTTTATTACAGCTTAGGGAGACAAGCAATAAATATTTAAACAAATAGTTAGATAATGGAATTTTGGACACCATGGATACATCAAATGCTACTGAGAATGTTGAGTGATAGAAACTCATTTTATTAATTACTGGTGAGTATAGAAACTTAGACACTGAGAAGTCTCTTACATAATTAAATGTAATCTTACCATTTGGGCCATCAAATACTCTCCTTGGTACCTACACAAAGGAGATGAAAAATATACTACTATGATAATCATTTCTAAATAGATGTTTAGAGTAGCTGTATTCATGATTGCTAATACTTGGATTCAAACAAGGTTTTTTTTTTTCACGGATAAACTAATAGATTCAGACAACACAATATTATTCAACACTAATGAACGATCAATATCAAGGAATGACGAGAAATTCAGAAAATGAATTATGAAGAAAAGAAGTCAACAAATAAACTATTAAGAAAAGAAATATGTATTTCTAAGTGAAAAGACTGCAAAGTCTGCTCTATGCACATTCAGTCATATGACATTCTGCAAAAGTAATAACTAGGAGGACAAGGGAAATGTCAGTGGCTGCCACTCTCACAAAATGTGAGTGTGATCACATGTTATTAGACACTTGTTCAAATTCTTAGAATGTATCTTGCAGTGTAAACTATGGATTATGGACAATTATGTATCAGTTAAGTTTTGTCTGTTGTAACAAAAGTACTTCATACTGACCCCAAGCAGGCTTCAGTCCTTTCACCTCAACCTTCCAAAATGTTGGAACTGTAAGCAGGGGTCAGCCACCATACCCTGACTATGGGGTGACTCCCTTCTTAAGCCTTTTAGTTCCATACCTACAAGCTAACCTGCTAAGTCAGTTTGTTTATTTATTTTTCTGACCGGCTCAGCCTGCCCTCAGGGCAGGGCTGGCACAGCATGTGGTGCCGGGGATGGAACCGCGGTCCCTGCAGCTGCCCAAGCTTTCCCAAGCAGGCGCTTTAGACCACTGAGCCATCCTGTGGGACCCCTTTCTAAGTCAGAAAAAAAAAATTTTCAACCAAGCAAAGAATGTCAGGATTATTCCTATTACTTTGAGAAGCAAAATGAAGCTTTTATGAGTATTTCTCATCCTCTGTCATACACAGGTCTTTCGTTTGTTTACTGAGGCAAGATCAGTAGCTCTAATCATGAGTGCTACTTACTGTGGTGCACAGAGGATGTGCTTTGTTTATAAGAACAAAGATGATATTAATAGGAATAGTCAAGGTGTAGCAATAATCAAAGAACTACATGGACTAAAGATGAGTGAAAAACTATAATGGGACATCACGTATCTTTTACATTATTTGTTGTGATTCAAAGAGGGAGTCCTGCCATCCAATGTCAAGTGCTCTCCGCAGTCTCTGGTTACCACTGAATTTCCCATTTTCCTTCTGGATTGCTGTTGTCTTCTTTGGGGGAAAGGTGTTGAAAAATTGTATTTGGCAGCCAAGTCGTAACTCAAACTCCTATTATTTCCTTTCTGTACTAATATTTCTCCAAATGTCAGAAATTTCTGTAGGAAAAAGTCAGCCTTATTCAAAAGGCATAAACATGCATGCAAATTAGAGTTACAGATGTGAGTGCAGAGCTGTTGGTGTCCTAGGGGACTGCTCAGCTTGCCTATGCCCACGTTACTCCTTGGAAACAGGAATTACTACTTACAGAACTTGTGGACAAAGATTTCACAAAACCATCTAACACCTGTGAAGCATATGCTCTCCTCAGATTTCACAGAATCCTTCGTCTCCTGTCCACTCCAATAGCCACCCCCTCTTACGTTAATTTAATGATTTCTGCATAAGTAAATCGAAGAGGAGAGGTAAACTAAATATGCAGAGATATTTTAGAAATAATTGATAGAAAATCTGAGAACTCACTTATTTTCCACTTTGTCAGCATTATTTTTAATCTTTTATGTGTTCTGGAGAAGTGGGACACTTAAAAAATCACCTCTGTCTCACAGATTTTTATGGATTCCTGAAAAGCAGCCTGAGAAAGATTCTGAAAAGTCATCTTGTTCCTATGATTTTTAAAGGGTTTTTGTTTTTTTTTAACGAGAGAAAGAAATACTACTAAAACAGAAAAAAGCTATAAATGGTACAGATTTTCACTAAAAAAAATAGTATGAATTTCACCAGGATTTGTTATATTGCATAGCGTTGTCTTCAGATTAGTTGTTCATATTACTAGACATATGCATGCAGATTTGGAAGAGGAAAGAAAAAATATAAAAAATTAAGAATAGAGAAAAAGGAAAAAGAATTGAAAAAAGAAGGCCAAAAATATATAAATTAAGCATTAACTTCTCCTTACCACAGTCCAGTTGTCCAGACCACCCTGTTTACACACCTAGATACCTCTCTTTCCCCCTCTGCCTCTCCTGTCCTCTCCATCTCAGTAATTCCTTCCTTTTGAACAGGTTAATTCCTGTTTCTCAGTATCTATCATACCCTTCAGATTTTATTTTGCTTAGCTCATTCCATGAAGTGGTGACAGGGGGAGGCTTATTATTCATAGTCTATAGTCTGTCCCCGCTTGTGGGTCAGGAAACCAACCCTCCACAACACACGTTCACACAGCGTCATTTGGCCCCTTGTTATTTTGATACATTCTTTGTGCCATGAACCCACGTATAATGATTCCTCTTTGTGGCAGCCTGTTAGATAAAAATCAGTGTAAACCTCCCCTTGAGGAGTTTCTTTTTGGACACATGTAAATGAGTAGGTGACTTCTTATATAAACCAACTTTCTTTAAAAACTAAGCTAAGCTTCTTTTTTTTAAAACAATTGTTTTATTTTAAATTTTATTAACTTTAATGAGAAGGAGATAACAATGAGAATTTACAAACAGGTTAGTAGGACAGTTAGAATAAATAATACATTGCATATTGTCTTCAAGGTTGTTCAGAGTAAAAGATGCAAATATAATATCTTTTCTTTTTTTTTGTTTCAGAACTTTGTTTGTTTGTTTGTTTGTTTATTTATTTATTTATTTTTATGGCCGGCTCAGCCTATTGTGATGACAGGGCTGGTGCAGCATGTGGTGCCGGGGATCAAACCATGGTCCCTGCAGCCACCTAAGCTTTCCTAAGCAGGTGCTTTAGACCACTGAGCCATCCTGCTGGGCCCATATGATATCTTTTCTAAACATTATTAGTACAAATCTTTCTTTGCACTGAACTAACAATTTATTTTAATTGATAACTATATTATGCACCTGGGATACCAATAGTTTTTGACAAAGTTTATGCTATGGGCAAAATGAATAAAGCAGTGGACAAATCCATTGCTTCATGTTCTTATCCTATTTTGTAGTGAAAGCATTTAAAATCTGCTCTTAGTAATTTTAAAATTTACATTGCAGTATCATTTATCATAGTCCGTGTTGTGTGGAATCACTCCTTCTGTTTAAATGACATGTTGAACCCTTTCATCGGCTTCCCTTCCCACCGGCTCGCTCTCTCCAGTCTCTGGAAAGCGCAGTTTCATCCTCCCCTGTGTGAGTCTGTGCAAGGCACTCTTATATGTAAAACCTTAAGACAGATGTCTATAGAAAGACAGCAACAGCCAGTCAGAAGTCCTTTTAGAGTTGTTTTGTTGTAAACGATTTCCTATTTCTTTTCCTACAGTTATCTACTACATAAATTCTTGGGTTAACTTTCCCCCTTAGGTAGTTTTACAAATGTCCTGTGTAGAACGTGGAGCTTGAGTGGGTTTTAGAGTGGTCAGACAGGAAGTAAACAAACAACTGCAACATGAACTCTATCTATCTATCTATCTATCTATCTATCTATCTATCTATCATATAATTTGGTGAAATTAAATGTTGCTTGCACATTCCACCAAACTTGCTTCTTGGATAAATACCAGAAATGATTATATTTGTTCTCCCGGATCTGCTCCTGTTTCCTTTCTGCTATCTTTCTGTTGCAGGAGCTAAGCCATTGTATCCACTGTACTCTGTCTTCATTTTCATCATTGGGCATTTAAAAAATATTCATTGATTACTACTAAATATAGTATGCTCTTTCAGATGCTAAGGACTTACATAGGTAAAACAATGTTCTTCCTCTAGGGGCGCTTCCATTCTAAGGGAGTGTGAGAAAGTACTATAAGAAAGCAAAGCAGACAAAGGCAATTATTTAAAGCTGTGACAATTAAAGAAATAAATAACTTATTTGAGTTCATATCCTGCTGTGGAGGAGTTGGCTAGAGCCTGACAAATTACTTATTTGATGTACAGTGGAACCCAGGATCGGGAATGTAGGTTAATCCCAGCACTGAGGATGTTGAGGTAGTTAGATCACTGTAAGTTCTAGGCCAGCCTGGGCTGTACAGTGAGTTCCAAGTCAGACTGAATTATAAAGTGAGACCCTCTCTTCAAACAAACAAATAAATAATTGTCATCTAATAGCTGTATTGTATCCCTTAGAAGAAAACAAAAACAAAAATAATCAAATTCTTGCTATAATCCAGAAATTTAAAAGGACTAGAGAAGAGTATTCCAATTTGGATATTGACATAGTACTTTCCTCTGCGTTTGTTTCAAGCCAAATGGCTTATGCTTCCCTTCCAGTTTTGTCTGCATTTAGCATTTTGTATCAAACTTTAATTCCGTTCTGTTAACTCACTGACTCAGAAGTAGCTCTTCTGAAGCAGTAGTGACTTTTCTATTTTTTGGGTATCTGTTTCAAAGTTGTTTAATCTTCCAAGCAGCAGAACTTATTGTGTGAAGCTTTGTGCAGGCAAGACTAATTTATTTGTGAATGTAGCAGAAGCATACAATCAGCCAAACAAGATTGAGTTTTCTCTCCAAATAATATTTTACTGAAAGTTTAAAGTGCTTCATTAGAATTTGAATAGGTATGTTATAGCTACAAAACTACTCTGTGATAGCGAAATATTAGTTAGGAAGCAGAATCCTGTAAACGTGACTCTTTTCAGAATACCAGCACATTCAAATGTCTGCCTCAAGGTAAATATTTAAAAGACAATTTTGCTTAAATGAAGGAATATAATTCAGATTATAATCATGGTACAATATACAACAGAACTGATTAATTTGGCAAATCTATTGTAGGTGTAAAGATAGATGTACACTCTATTACCACAGTTAAGAAATTTCTCTTCCCTCTGCTTTAATAGTGTTATTCGAAACAGATTATAAAAACATTAAAATTCTAAGGAAAAAAATTAAATGACAACATTTTTTATCCCAATACTTTGCCTAAAGGAAAGTAAGAGCTCATCCTAAAAATGAATAGTAAGGTTTAAGAATTTACCTATTTAGGATGTCTGTTCCTTCAGTAGCTGTTATAAGGTCTTTGGTTTTGCTGTGAATATAAAGAAAATGTCACTCTAAGCTTACCACAGCAAGTTGAAAACTGAGAGCAACAGTTTCCTAATTTGGGTGCTAATAAATTGGGGGAGGGGTTATTCCATTATTGTGTCACCAAAACTCTCCAGGATTTTGATATGTAGGCATATTATAAGTGTTAATGGTGATAGACAGCAATTAGTGTTGGCCAGAGAATGTGTTCCATGTTCTCCTGCTTGCTGGTAATTTGTGTCAAAGCAGGCATGCTTACTGTGGGGGGGGGGGGCAATCACACAATATAAGTAAATTCTCTCATGTTTATCCTGATATTTAAGAAGGACTCTTGTTTTTTGTTTGTTTGTTTGTTTATTTATTTATTTATTTTTTACTACGGCTGGCTCAGCCTACCCTGGAGGTGGGGCTGTCACAGCATGTGGTGCCGGGGATCGAACCGCGGTCTGTGCAGTTGCCTCAGCTTGCCTAAGCAGGCGCTTTAGACCGCTGAGCCATCCCCCCGGCCCAGGAGTCTTGGTTTTATTCAGGCAAATATACAAGAATTGGGAGAAAGTGCGTTCCCTCAAAGATCAATTAAGTATTTTTGTTTATACTTTTAATGTTCTTTTCTAATTCTGGCCATATGTGGGACTATAGTCAAGAATCAAAACCTTATTTATTGAAAGACAAGTTCACTTCTTTGTTGGAGAAAAGAAAAGTACCTAAGTCAAGAAAAAGGAACCTGAAGAGGGGTGCTCTACTGTAAAGTGAAGCAGACTCTTACATTTCACACTCACGTGGGTGTTGCTTTCTGAGTGTCAAGCATTATCCATATTATGTCCGCCAGCATCAAACTTGGGGTGTGGGCATCTTTCAACTGTTTTTTTTGTTTGTTTGTTTGCAAAGTATTTGCCACTGGAGTAAATATTCCCGTGTCTTAGTATTTGAAAAGTATTTAGTAAGCCTAAATTCATCACAGGATTCCACTTGCTTGGTCTTGGGCCTTTGACATAAAGAAACCAGATTTTTTTTTCTCATTTTCTGCTCTCAGTTATTATTAATTTATTTAATTATTTGGAAACTATGCATTCAGTGCATCTAATATCCCAGCACTTTGGTCCGTGCTCTAAAGACATAAAATACCTAAAAGAAGACCTCACTTTCAGGCGTTTTGGAGGAACAAATGAGAAATTGATTGTGGCAGGGCTGAGTATGGCTGTGACAGATGGATGAATATGGCTTTGGGAAAGAAAGCACATGATTTTGTCTACAGCTGTTAGGGAAGCTGAAAACTTAAGGCTAGATGTGAGAACCCTAAGTATAATCCGATGGCCCAGGTTTTCCTTTCTCTAGTGTTTCCTTTTTCTTATGAAAGGTTTTAAGTGTGTTAGTGTTGAAGCACACTGTCTTGACTAGGAGGGAGTTCAGTTGGGCTTCCATTGCTTTCTTTTTATCATTATCTGAGGTCCCTCAGGTACCCACAACACTACACTAGCACTGATAGCCACAATAGCAACAGTCTGGATTCTCCTCTAGCAGAATACCTGCTCTGGTGGGGAAACCATATATGCCTCATAACTTGTATATTTACTTAATCACGATCGTAGTGAGCTATGCGTGCGAGCCTACGGAGTGCCCCAAGTTCACATAACACATGCAGAGATCTTCTTTGGAGACAGACTTCATCTGAAGCCTGAGGTGTGGCTTAGAATATTCCAGACAGAAATCAGGGAGGATGGAGAATGGGGAAATTGCTTCTCAAGTAGAAAGACACCCTGAGTTAGAGCTCCAGAGATCATACTCAGGCCAGCATTCGGAGGGAGAACTCAGAGATGAGGTGTGATTCAGGAAGAAGCTTCAGGGATCCAGGTCCAGCGAGTTAGGAGGGCCCATTTCAGATACACAGGGCAGGAAGTTTTAAGGATAGGGTGGGCATTGGGTGACTTAATCCTCCTTTTAGAAGTTACCCTCCAGTTGTTAAGTGAAGGTTTAATCGAAATGAAAAGCCCCTTGGGCCTTCTGCACAACAGTCACTCGTAAAGAATATTGAGTGCAAATGCACAGTTTCAATTAAATGTCCTTAGAGGCCTATGCGTGGAAGGCGTGGGACCCACCCTGACGCTTGCAAGGTGGTGAGGAATTGTAGAGGTTGGACCTTGTTGGGGGTAGTCTTCTGTTAACTGGAGGCATGGCCTTGATAGGGACAGCAGGACTCTGTTCCTTCCTCCCTCTCAGCACTGTTTTTTCTGCCATGGCATGGATGGACCTTTTTCTCTGTAATGTGTGGTACTTCCACAGGCCCAGAGCAACAAGGCTAATCAGATGCGAGCTGAAAACTTTCAACCTGTGAGCCCAAATAACCCTTCTCTTTTTGTAAGTTCGTGTGTCTTGTATTGGCTACAGGGACAGAAAATTGACCAACAGTAGAAGAGTAAATGATATAGTCGCAATGGAGACCAAATCTGAGTCTGACATCTGGCTCTTTACAGCTGTCCAAAGGAAGAAAACATCAGCAGAAGATACCACTGAGTCTGGCAGTGTGCGGCACATTTCACTTCTCTCCCCATCACTGGTTCTCCTCACCTATCTGGACTACCTCCTCATTGGTAAAATCATTTTTGATCTATTTTTTGATTTTTGCGAATGTCTTCAGAGTTTTCCCCTTGATCATATAATTGTTAATGTTTGACTGACAATAGACAAACACAACAGCAAAATAATTTTATTAACATAATATTTTCCTCCTTGCATATGTAGTTTGAGTTACAGAGTTCAAACCAACAGCTTCGTTTCTTCTAGTCTGAGCAAAAGTTGCTGTTTTTCTTTACTTTGAGTGAACCTGAACTGTGGGCTCTCTGTAGAAAGTAGAAAGATTCTCTGTAGAAAATTTTTGAGCTTTCCCTCTCTTTGAAAAGTGATTTCTGCATAGTTTATTGTCCAGTTAACTTTAATGAGCTTTTAAAAGTCGACATTGTAAATGAAACGACTTGCAAAAAGTTAAAAGAAAAAGCTGTTGAGGCAACGATCTCAGAAAGCATCATGGGAATTGTGTTACTTGCTCTTTGTTTTTGCCCTGTCGCTCATGCTCTAGCCTGAATATTGTCTGCCTTCATTTAGACGGCGCTTTGTACTGCCCTGTGAAGTACTTCTTTGTTGCTGCTTTTCCCTTTAAGCGAGTGCACACACGTTCTGTCCACTGTCTGTCCAGCTCCCACACGTTCTCTCCAACGTGTTCTTTGGACAATGGATACGTAATCCGGCGCTGCAACTGAGCCCAGTGGCTTCTCCCCACTGCCCAGTGGTGCCTTCCCTCCAGCTGTCTCTGTTGCCAAGCGCAATTTCAAACTTTAGCTAAGGTATGTTTGAGGATGCAAATTTATCACACAGGCTCTAATTATGGGAGAAGGCCTTATCTCAACAAACAGTTAGTCAGTCTCAACTTGATTACTGGAGGAGGCTAATTGGTATTCCCGATTCCAGCTTCTACCTCCTCAGATGAATCCCATAAAGTAGGCTGGGCTAGCCAGGAAACAAGATTGTTCAGTCAGAGGAATCAGTGTGTCTTTTCTTTTCTTTTCTTTTCTTTTCTTTTCTTTTCTTTTCTTTTCTTTTCTTTTCTTTTCTTTTCTTTTCTTTTCTTTTCTCTTCTCTTCTCTTCTTTCTTTCTTTTCTTTTTCTTTTGTTTTCAATGCCAATTTTTTTTTTTTTTGCCTTTTTGAGACAGAGTCTCGCTATGCAGTTGAGGCTGGCCCTGAGCTCACTTTTGTAGCCCAGGCTGGTCTCGAACTCGCACCAATCCTCCTGCCTCAGCCTCCCGAGTGCTGGGATTACAGGCGTGAGCCACCACGCCCGGCAATGCCAAAAATTTTAACATATAACATTGTGAAACAGTACTGTGGTAATTTATGCTAACAGTTAAAAAACTAAACACAAAAATCGTAGATCATACCTGTAGTTGGGTATGATTTATGTGCGATTATTTTTTCACCTAAATGTTCGGAACTGGATGCAACTTTATTTATGAAAAGAAAAATAGCACAAAAATTTGCAAACTTTTCCCCATTGTCTTTTCTATGCCACCCTCTTTTTCTTTAATTTTCATTTTCTGCCAGGAACAAAGTCCTGATAAGTTACCTGCTGAGAAATTCAAAAGGTCTTCAGTCATGTTTTTCCTCCTAACATAGTTTTCCTATGCTGTTCTCTCTCTCAGTCTCCTCATCTTAGTGAGGTTAAACCAGATATGATTGTGAGCTAGGGGGTTAAAGGGTATAATTTCTAATGCTACTTCCCCAAGAAACATTTGCATTTTTAAACGCCAGCTTTTAGAATTGCCACACAATAACCTCTTTGGGAATTATGTCAATATCAAATGTTGCAGCAGGAACATAAAAGAGACAACTCAAAACAGAAAAAATTCCCAAACATTTAGCATATATGAATAAACTCTAATATTCAAATAGTGTTCTAAAGTTTACAGTGGTTATCTTTTCAATAATATGTGTTCAGGTAGACAAAGAGATTGCAATAAGATCATCTGCTTGATTCTGTCCATAGGACACAGCAGTAGGATACCAATGGGACTGTATTGCTGGAATGTAGAATAACATAAATACCACGTTGTAAGTGTATCATATTTGTTGAATTACATGCCAGCTTTTAAAACAAAAAGGCACATAGAACACTAATATAATTGCATCTGAAGAGAAATCATGAACCGTAGACATGGAGATATGCTAATGTAAACAACTAAGATTATGGTAATGATTCCATGTGAAATTGAGTTATTGGTTTCCTTGAAGCCAAATAAGAAAGGAAAATGTGATGGATTGCCCAGTTTGGTAGCCAGAAAGAATATGTGTTAGAAACATCAACCTTTTTCATTTTCTTGGCCCTAAATTTTGCAGTTTTCTCCCTAAACACTTTATGGAATGGGTACTGAAAGATGTAATGGACAGTAACCTCAGTGACTGTTTTTCATGGATGTAACCTATCTGGGTCATAGATCTCTCTAGTCTGGGACCCATGTCACAACATTAAAATAATTATTCCTATAACATCTTCTTGCGCCTGGGACTTTCCTGGTCCTTTTATCTCTGTTGGAGGCTGCACCTGTCGGTCTCTGCTTACTACATTTCTGCCTCTAATGTTGGTATTTACTTCTTAATTTCCTTCTTTGTTGATTTTCTCTAGGACTGCTTAGCACCCAGTTGATACCCGAACTGCCCTCTTCAGCAATTGTTTGCAGGCTACCTGTGAGACAGCACTGACCCACCTTTGAATCCAGTCAAAGCCCAGGGGCCTAGCTTCCTCATGACTGACACATTATCTTCTTTCTTTGCATCCTGCCCAATACTTTCCTGTTCTTGTGGCTTCTTTATAGGAGAGAGAGAGAGAGAGAGAGAGAGAGAGAGAGAGAGAGAGAGAGAGAGAGAGAGAGAGAGAT